>OX421494.1:42099032-42171532 GCA_949126835.1 Anisus vortex | reverse complement strand
TCCTTTTCATTTTTCTTTTAAAGACAATATATAAGCACACAAATCTAGTCGGCCCAAAGAAATATTGCAGAAACTATATTGACACTTTAATTTCCAGAGGGGTGGGGAGAGTGGGCGCAAAAAAAGTTGGGGGGGGGGAGAGGGATGGTGAGCGGGAAAAAATTGTAAAAGGAGCGGTGAGCCGAAAAAGGTTGAGAACCTATGCATTAGAATAAATAAAAATAACTACTCTTTTAGAATTTTGAAGGTTATCAAAGTCAGCAAGCAAGTCAGACGATCGCCCGGGGAAAGAAAAGGCTAGGGTCTCACTTTTCTTGTGTTCAGAATTTTCAAAGGGAACAAAAAGTTGCGAATGTCCATGACGTCGTTTGCTGATAAGTTGTTTTCTTGCGCAACAGGTTAGGAGCGGCTACGGATGCAAGTGAGAGTGTGGGGGAGAAGGGGTATGATTGTAGGGGAGAAGGGGTATGATTGTGGGGGAGAAGGGGTATGATTGTGGGGGAGAAGGGGTATTATTGTGGGGGAGAAGGGGTATTATTGTGGGGGAGAAGGGGTATGATTGTGGGGGAGAAGGGGTATGATTGTGGGGGAGAAGGGGTATGAGTGTAGGGGAGAAGGGGTATGATTGTGGGGGAGAAGGGGTATGATTGTGGGGGAGAAGGGGTATGATTGTAGGGGAGAAGGGGTATGATTGTGGGGGAGAAGGGGTATGATTGTGGGGGAGAAGAAGTATGATTGTGGGGGAGAAGGGGTATGATTGTGGGGGAGAAGGGGTATGAGTGTAGGGGAGAAGGGGTATGATTGTGGGGGAGAAGGGGTATGAGTGTAGGGGAGAAGGGGTATGATTGTGGGGGAGAAGGGGTATGAGTGTAGGGAGAAGGGGTATGATTGTGGGGGAGAAGGGGTATGAGTGTAGGGAGAAGGGGTATGATTGTGGGGGAGAAGGGGTATGAGTGTAGGGGAGAAGGGGTATGATTGTGGGTGAGAAGGGGTATGAGTGTAGGGGAGAAGGGGTATGATTGTGGGTGAGACGGGGTTATGAGTGTAGGGGAGAAGGGGTATGATTGTGGGGGAGAAGGGGTATGATTGTGGGGGAGAAGGGGTATGAGTGTAGGGGAAAAGGGGTATGATTGTGGGTGAGAAGGGGTATGAGTGTAGGGGAGAAGGGGTATGATTGTGGGTGAGAAGGGGTATGAGTGTAGGGGAGAAGGGGTATGATTGTGGGTGAGAAGGGGTATGAGTGTAGGGGAGAAGGGGTATGTGTGTAGTTAATGAGACGTAAGCAAAGATTGTCAACAGGTAGTCCTAGTGCTTACTTTAGGTTGTCCTATTGCTTACTGTATGAACGGCCCAGCAATCACACCACGGTCCAGTGCACACCATTCCTTAGGGAACGAAATTGAGGTCAGTGGCTATCCACAGTAGGGGTGTTTTTTTTGTGTGTGTGTGCTTTGACAAACGATTTGAACAATGTCGTCTTCCTTTGCTCTTCCCTATTTGGGAAGTATTTGGCATTCTGTGCGCCTTGATACCCCTCCCCACGCATCTCTCCTTTTCTTTTAAATATCCTAACGTTGTAACATTTCTAGCAAATTTAGTCCGCCCCGTCATTAACATACATCCGCTTCTTTCAATGTATAAACAAAATATATTTCACTTGCGATCAAATCTGGCATGGCAGACTATATCTTTTAATTTAAGACGAAGAAATTTGTATTTTTCAAATAAGTGTTTTTTAATATCAGTGGTGCATCATAAAACAAAATTTGATGAACGGTTTAAACCCAAGTAATGCATTTTAAACAACTTTACCGGGTCGAAAAATATTAAGAAGAAAATGTCCAAATCTAGAACAGTTTAAGGTTATGTACGTTATATTAGCAGTAGACCTAGAGCAGTATATTTCGGACATCTTATGATGTTTGACCCTAATTTGTGCTACTTCCCTGGAATCGGCTTTCCTATAGGCGTGACTAGTTAGGAAAATTTAATGGAATTTAATCATAGTTACTTACATTCAGGCTAGTAAAGTACCCTTTGGACCAAACTGATCATAGGGCCAGTGAAGCAGCGTTCACCAGTTTCTATGGCCACGGCATACTAGGGGATGTGTGGCCAGCACAATGCCCAGCCACCTTTACGTTACCCCAACTAGTGTCTGGTACCCATCAGAGCTGGGTAGACTCAGGGACATCCTCAAGTAATCCGGGTAAGAAATCCTAGCCTGCACCAGGATTCCATCCCAGAACCTTCGGTACGCCAGTCGAACGCGCTGCCTCTCGGTCACCATGCCTCCTTAGTCAGGCTAGTACAGACGATATAATTTTGTGTGGGAAGTAAAAGAGAATTGAAAAAAGAATATGGTCACGGTACAAAATTTTTTGTTTAACAAAAGCTATTCCCAGGAGAATGAGTTCAGGATTAAGGTAATTGAAACTTAATCCGGAGAGAACATTGCTATTTGATACAATGTGACACACAGAGAGCTTTAAGGTGGTAATCTGAAAACTCTATACTACTCAAATATAATTATTTAAAAAAAAATATTACAGATGACATTTTTACTCTTAGTAAAGTATCCTGTAGGAGCGAATTGATCATAGTAGCGTTCCCCAGTTTCTGTGGCCACGGAATACTAGGGGATTGTGTGGCCAGCCGCCGTTACTTTAACCCCACCTAAAGTCAGGTACCCATCACAGCTGAATAGACTCGGGGACACCCTCGTCCCGGGAAAAAAATCCTAGCGTTCACCAGGATTCGAACCCAGGACCTTGAGTGTGCCAGCCGAACGCGCTACCGCTCGTCCACCGTGCCTCCATTTTTTTTTACTCTTAGGAAATAAAATAAATACAAATGTCAAATATTATCATTTATTCATTTTTACTCTTAGTAAATAATTCTATTTGAAATTTACATTTTGTTTTAATTATAGGCTCATTCACGAAATGGTTATTGCATAGATCTATAAATTAATACGAAACTCAAATTTATTTAAGTTTATAAACATTTCAGAACAATTATAATCTACTAGAATTAAAAAAAAAACAATCATTTGAGTAAAAAGTAGTTTCTAACAATTATATCCTACAACCCAAAAGGCAGACTTATAAATCCTTTATTTCTCATCCAAGGTCTAAAAATCCAATATTTTAATTCACCAAACTTCCTAACTTGCGCACATGTTAAAATAAAGAGTAAATGATAAAATTATTTGAACGGTAGTAAAATTGTATGTATAAAGTGCAAACTATCCACAAATAAAGAGTTCTTCAATAAAACGCATGCAAATATAAACAGCACAGATTTATATCCACAATAACGTTGAGAACCTACTTGTCTTGAAGACCGTCCTCTCCACAACAATGTTCCCAGTGGACTGATGAAATTCTGAGCTCCGACCTGTATACAGTCTAAAGGCACGTTTCTATTGACAAGTGTTTCTATTGATACGGCCTGCGTCCCTAGCGACGTTTGTTGAAGCTCCCATTAAGCATTGGACAGGCATCAAATAAAAAAAGTGTGAATTCATACCGAATCGGCCAATGGAAAAAACGGCCTGTCGCATGATCCCTTGCTGGAGTTATTTTCTTAAGTTATTAAAATTTTGAACCCGTGAACGTAAAATACATTTATTTTTAAATTGAAACACAACTGTTGACAAATATCTGGCAGCACTTTAAGAGTCATGGTTGAATCGGAAAATGAATAAACAGATCTTGTAAATCTTGTTTATGATTAGGCAAACACTATAATAAGATGGACGCCTTGCTCTATTTTTAGAACTTATATGTTCTTTTTTCCGCTGGCCTAACAATCAATTCATAAGCTTTCTAGTTCTTTAACACCTACAATCTAAAGTACACATTCCAACCTTACTGAATATCAACAAGTAGGCATATAAAATGAGTTCATTTAACCGCTAAATTACCCTAAAGAAAAACGTTTGGATATTATAAACGCACCTTATAAATAATACATGACAAGTCACGCGCATGTTTCGTGTACCCGGAGACGGTAAAGATTTAAAAAAAGAAAATAATATAAAAAGTCCATTGCCCCAATCTTTGTTTCTTTACATGGCGGTAATGAAAGAAAATAGTTCTTTACAAACAGAACACAACTTTTTAAAACTTCAAAAGGAAATGAAAACAAAGGTTTAGCCAAAGGTTCATGCTTTAACATGCAGGTTTGCTTCTCACTTGTTTTGTATAGACCTATGTTTGAGGAAGTCAACAGCTCACGTTGAAGATCAAGTCTGGACCAATTATAGTGGATTAAAGTTTTCTGTAGGCAGATTCAACAGAAAACAAAAAATGACATGCGTAATTAATTATTTATTATTGTGGATTTCACTTTTGTTTTATACTTTGTGGTTAGATTTTATCTTATCTTTAAGTTGTTTTAAATTTAAATTTGTTTGATTTTTTGGCTTGTTTAAGCAATCCATTCTATGTGTGGACGCCCTTTCAGGGAGGAAGAGAAATTATATTATTAAGAATAATTACTTAAATATAGATAAAGAAAAGGGTTTTTATCCCCATAGGTATGACTAATATTTTGAACAAAATGTACCCTTCGGACCAAACTGATCATATGACTAGTATTTTACGAGCTTATAATTTTTCATTTCTATTATATAACGTATTACTTTATTTTTTATTAACACGAACACTTAGATCGTTTTTGCTTGCTATCCTCAAGTCATTTAACAACTGACGCTACAATTGCCACATGTGAATAATCACTGTAATAAATCTTACAGCTACTCTCTGAATTTGTTCTAGTTTTGTACAGTTTTCATTAGGACCCATCAGATGATACAAATTTTAGTCTAAGTAATTTTAACGTTAGAAGCATTTGAGAAAAACCTCTTCACTTGGTCTTTAAATGTTCTTGTTACATTTGTAAAAAAAAAAAGAACGATTCTAAACTTTTTTTGGGATAATTTAATTACTTCATCAACACGTTGATAACTTTATATTTGATATTACTATTAAGTAGTCTACTTTTCATTGTTAGTATCAAATAAATAATTTATGTTTGTAACCCGTAACACTTAAAGCCTAACTAAAAGTGCCTAAAGAATTACCGGCCAGTTTCCAACTTACCATTCCTATCAAAGGTTCTGGAGCGTATCGTGTTGGCACAGTTGTTGACTCAAGGCATCATGGCCTCTTGGAACTGTCCCAGTCAGCTTACAAGAAGTGTCACAGCACTGAGACGGCACTTGTCAGGGTAATTAACGACCTTCTTTGCGCGTCTGATTCCGATCAGGTGTCAATCCTAGCGATGCTCGATTTGTCGGCTGCATTTGATACGCTTGACCATGAGATTCTTATTGATAGATTGTCTACTACTTTTGGTTGCTCGGGATGTGTTGGCAGCTGGTTTAAATCCTACCTAACTAAACGCACACACAGTGTCATCATTGGTGGATCTACCTCAACATACTCGACTCTGCAATATGGAGTACCACAGGGATCGGTTCTGGGCCCAGTACTGTTTTTACTGTACACTTATCCACTTGGCGATGTCATCAGGCCTTTTAACATTTCATACCACTTCTACGCTGATGATTCGCAGTTGCATAATTCTGCTGTTCCCGCTGAAGTCTCTCGTATAGCAGCCAACCCCAGTCTTGCTATTGCTAGTGTCTGCTCCTGGATGATGGAAAACAGACTTAAGATGAACGAAGACAAAACGGAGGCAATTCTAATCGGAACTCTGAGTAAAATCGCCAAAGTTGAGGACTTGGAATCATTGGTGATCTTAAACTGCCATATCCCCTTTTCAGACAACGTAAGAAACCTGGGTGTCATCCTCGATTCACAGTTGTCTTTCGATGCCCACATTGGAAATCTATGCAGAGGCCTTTATTTACAGCTGCGTAGACTTGGTGAGATACGGCCCTATTTGTCACTTGAGACAGCAAAGAAACTTGCGGCTGCCTTTATACTGACACGCCTCGACTACTGCAATGCTCTGCTTATCGGGCTACCTGAAGATAAGATCTCCAAATTACAGCGAATACAAAACAGTGCCGCTCGCCTAGTCATGCGTAAGTCAAGGCGAGATTCTGTGACAGTTCTCCTGCGTCAGCTCCATTGGCTCCCCGTGAAAGCCAGAATCGAGTATAAAGTGGCGCTTTTTTGCCATCAATGCATTTTTAATAACGAGTTTCCGTCCTATCTCAAGGAACTAATAACACCATATGTCCCTCAAAGAACACTTCGTTCTGCCAACTCATCGCTTCTGGAAGAGCCCCGTTTCTCTCTGATGACCGTTGGCATTAGAGCCTTCTCAGTATCCGGTCCGAAGGTGTGGAATCCTCTTCCCATTCAACTCAGGCAAACAAGCTCCATTGATTCCTTCAATGAGAACTTAAAAACTCATTATTTCAATATTTATCTCAGTTAACATGCTTTAGAGCCTTACTGTCTTACTTATATGTTAGGTCGGTTATTTTGTTTTAGTTGTTTGATTTGTTCTATGTTTGTAATGTTTTGAATCATCATTTAGTTGTTTTTCTTATCTCCTTGCCTATAGATTGTATCTGTGTTCTTTAATTGATATGTTAAATGCGCTCTGAGCTTACAGTATGTTTGTTGGCAGCGCTATACAAATGTCATCATTATTATTATTATTATTAAAGTACATGCTCCGATCTGATTGACATATTTTGATAACTCGTGTGTTGTTGTTTCTTTGTGATAATTTTAAAATCATCACAAGCTCCCCCCCCCCTTCCTTTTCTGTTAAAATAATTTTCTTGTATTGCTGGAGTGGTGATTTTAGCGTGTAATATCGTTGCTTTTATTTTGCGTGTAAGCAGTTTTTGTATCATCTACTCTGAAAAGACTCATCCATTAACTTGGGCACTGACGACCATTGCTTATAGACATAGAAGCCTATGCTTGAAAATCTTATCTTATATATATTACAGACGTTCCTTTTATAACCAAGATTATTGCGTCCTACGCTCATCCGTGGTCCGAGTCTAGTCTTGCATTTTTATTAATGTTTAAAATGATGTTAAGCTACTGGTTTTCCTGTTATGTTCAGGCAACCCGTCCCATGCCAGACGGCCACTCGGGAAGAAAGAGTACTTATATGCATTTGTTCTCGCAATATTGAGTATCCGATCTTTATATTTATGATTCATGATTAAGAATATGCTCGATTATTCTCTAACAATTTAAAGTTGTTTTAATGTGTGTGTTTTTTTTTTCAAAGGTATCTTTGTTTCACAACCATACAATAGACTCAGTACTTATGCCTGATAGCTTTATGGTTGGTGAGGGTTGATCGATAATTTCTGTTTTACTTGAGCTTATTGAAAGTTCAAAACGTCTTCTAACTGCTGCAAACTGGCCCAACTACTGGCAACATATTTATGTCTATATTTGCCTTCAGTAATAAGGTAACCGGCTAACAGCGCTTCTGGACTGACTCCATCTGCATCTTTGGTTTTAGCATTCAAGCATGAAAGTTCGAAGACAGAGCAATCTAGTAATCTGCACTTTAAGTATATTACAAATAAATTATTGTTTTACTATTCTTTAAAGCATATCACTGTACAGAGGAGGGGAAGATGTTAAAGAGAACAGAAACCAGAACGCTTTCTTGTTATATTCCATTTGTTTTACTGAAAGGTTCTGATGCTTCACCAATCAAGAGAACAATTCTATTCTAATCAGAATAAAAGAGTCCCTTGAGGTTCAGTGTACAATTTCGAATGCTTTTGTTGTACCCACGAACTATACATACATAGATATATTCTGCTAGATGCAATTTGCACTTGACATACAGTAAATACTAGACGACAATAGTACTCTGGTTGAAAGCCACACACTGCTTACCCATGGGCCTCAAAGCTGGCGAAGTATGTAAACCACCGATACGCTTCAATTAAGAGTACACCGGTGGGTTAACATATGGGCAACAGCACCTGTTGCGCGTCCTGGATTCCATTGATCAAACGAGAGCCACCGTAATTCGGTGGGGAGGAAAAATGTGCGCAACAATCCGTCTCACCTAGTTCGGTTTTTTAAGAGACATTATAGATCGTTTAAAAGCCACATAATGACAGTGGATAGATTTATATAACTATATGTGGCTCTATATATAGACTATCTATGTTCCCTGTTATCTTTTAGTCTTGTTTATGGAAATGATTGTCACTTGTCTATCCATGCTACTAACATTTAGAATACTCGGTGCGCTCTGGCTCCAGGTTTTAACTGTGGAGTTTGGAGTGGTGGTACTAAAACTTTAACTAATGAGGAAGTTTTTTAAATACTTCTTAAATGAATCCCTATTGATCAGACCATAATATCTATCGTAAACGAAAACGTACACAAAAATGTATTAACTATAACTAGCATACAACAAGATAAACAAATGGAACACACAATTAAATGTAAAATAAACAACAATGACAATGTTGCTAATAAAAAAAAATTATGTTTCTTTATTACAATATAAATACTGTTAAAGATGAAAATAATACGAATTATAATGGACTGATATCTTATGATATTTGGCAAGTTTGTAATAAAAGTAAAAATATAACATACTGCACACGAGTATTGGCAAAAAAATATATTCTTGAAAAAAGAAATGAGTCAATCCAATCATCTGGCTATTTAGAGCCTTGATCATGGTGAACTTTGACCCAAGCAGGTTAACAATAAAATACTGTATGTTCATACTAAGACAATGATGAATCATTTACTCAAGAGCAATAAGCAACACTTTGGAGTTGAAGCCATCATGGACGGACATTAGACATAGAAGAGTTTAGGTTGATATGTATTGTTGTTGTTGGTGTGGCCTTGTTTGTGCCAATATCACAGATAAATAGTTTATGATAAAACGCTCACCTCCCCTCAAGTCATGACTATTTCAACTATCTCAAACTTGACCGTGTGTATACAATTTAAAAATGTATAGCTACGCAAAGTTATTAATCTATAAAATTTTGGAGTAAAATAGATATTTGAAGAAACTATCAATAGTTCAGTCTATAATGAATAGCCAGCTCAATCAACAGTTTCTTTGAATTTTTTTTTTTAAATATATAATATCCGATTACAACAAAAAAAAATCATTTACATTTAGCCATAAATAACATGAAGAAAGTTGATCATACACTTTTATAATTGATTCTCAAAAGTTAAAAAAAAAACTTTACAAAATAAAAACATACATTAATTTGGAGTAGTTTTTCAATGCATTTGTTTGGTGAATTCTTATCTTTAAAAAAACACACACTTAATTATGAATGCTTCTTCTCCACAGTTCTGTTGACTGTTTACACCGACATTGTTTACTTTGAGCTGACTGAACTGTTGCCACGGCCACCGATGATCATAATGATTCCACCAATCAGAGCCAAGATTAGTGCGCACACCGCCAAGGCGAAAGAATAGCCGAACCTGCCAGCATCATCGTCTAGCTTAGCGCCCAACACGGCCACAGAAATGAGCCAACACCCAGCTGTGGAAGAAAAAAACAACTATAGTTGTAAATTAGTCTATAGCGAGGTCTAGGAGTAGGTTAATCTACCGAAGAACCTGGGTTCGAGTCCTGGTGATTTTGATTTTAACGCAGGTCTGGAGGGTGTCTCTGAGTTCTGATCTATGATGAGTACCAGACATTACTTGGATAAAGTAAGGGAAGCTGGGCGTTGTGCTGGCCACACAATCCCCTTGTACACCATAGCAGCAATAAAAATTGTGGAGGCTGTTTCAATTAAGCCATTAACGAGGTCTGCAGAGGACGAAGCAGGACGTTTGGGCGCAGCCGTTTTGGCGCGACCGTTTTGGCGCGACGGACGTTTTGGCGCAGCCGTTTCGGCGCAGGACGTTTTGGCGCGATGGACTAAAAACATATCACATCATTTAATCAAATTAACTTAATAACTTCATTTGAGGAAAACAATATTTTTGTATAATAAATGAAACAAATAGTAAATAAAAACATATTAAAACAATGTATATATTGGATTATTAAATTAATTTTAATCTCTGATTTGTACGTACGTTGTTGGCTGGACGCGATGACCACTCCTCATTGACCATTCCAAATCAAAAAAGTTTTTTATTATTTTGTTACTACCCACCCAGTATTCTAAAACATCCATTGTTATCATTAGTTCTCTGACCATCTTGTCTACGATTGACCCTAGTTTTAATCACTCCCAACTATTTTACAATAATCTGAGTTACTTCATGAACATGTGTAGTTATTAGAATTTTATTGAAAGACTAACACGCGTAATTTTCGCATATAGGCCTAACGTTCTAGGGGTTGAATAAAACAACAACAAACAACTTCCCTATTAAGACGACATATAATAATATATAAATAGATAAATAGATAGATAAGCATTTTATGCCCGTAAATAGATGTCTTTATGCATAGATAAAAAAAAACATAGTTTTTAAAGTTTAATAGTCCTAAAAATGCATTAAAGTACATCGTTTTAAATTATTATTATTTATTATAGTTTCATTTATTATACAACAAAAAAACAAATGTTCTCCTCAATTATTTCCTCGCGCCAAAACGTCCCGCGTCAAAACGGCTCGCGCCAAAACGTCCCGCGCCAAAACGGCTGCGCCAAAACGTCACGTACCGTGCAGAGGAATACTTCACTTATAACCTAAAAAAAAATTTAACGGCTTACACTATTCACTTATCCATATAGATCTAAGCGTGTTATAGGAAACAAAATTATTAGAACAAATCTATACGATAAAAAGGGGCACGGTCGTCGAGCGACAGCGCGTTCGACTGGCGAGTCGAAAGTCCCGGGTTCGAATCCTGGTGCAGGGTAGGAATTTTTCCCGGGTCTAGAGTGTGTCCCTGAGTCTACCCAGCTCTGATGGGTACCTGACCTTAGTTGGGGTAAAGTAAAGGCGGTTGTGCATAGTGGCGGCCACACAATCACCTAGTATGCCGTGGCCACAGAAACTGGTGAACGCTGCTTCACCGGCCCTATGGATCAATTTGGTCCGACGGGTACTTTACTTTTTTTTTACTCGATAAAAAGGGTCTAAGTCACTTGAAATGCATTTTCAGGTCAGTGTTTAGGAAATCAAAATATATAGATAAGTGAAAGTCACGTGAAAGCTTGTTGATTTTGGCTTCACGTATATAGTTTCACTAGTTTATATTGTGTGATATTGGTACAAGATAAAAAATGTGTTAAAATTAGTCAATTTGTCATATTATCTGTAGTGATGAAAGTTTTTCTATTATAACATAATATAACAACAGACATGTCGTTTTTGAATGACTGGACTGGTATTTGTGGATTTATTTTAGATGTAGATTTATGTGTTTTAAATTTATAATATATTGAACATACTTAAATATATTTAATTCGTTTAATTTAGGCTATTAACCTACCTGAGACAAAGAGAGTGATGGCTGCTGCCATTCCAGTTTCTTTATTCCCCTTACAACTTCCCCAGAACATATAGAGAATGATGAGAAGGAATCCAACATTCAAAGCTATGAATCCAAAAATGGCGAACGCCTGTCCAGCATCAATATCATCTGAAAATTCAACGAAAATACGACCAAATATAGATGGATAATTTTAAGATTTAAATTATTCTAAAGTTGGAATTATGAAAGAAATGTTTTTATTCTTGTTGTTTTTATCAAGCGAAGTTAGGTTTCATTTTAGTGTAAAAGAAAAGCAGAAAATGTAAACATTGTATTTATGTCTATGTCTACAAAAGTTAAATTTTACATTATTCAAAGATAATGAAACTTTTCATACATAAGCTAACAAGAAATCGTAAAACGATGATGCAATTCATTTTAGGAGACAAACGTAGACATATTTAGGAATTGATATTGGACGAGAGAGAGAGAGAGAGTGTACGCATGTGTGTATTAAAGAGAAAAAGACCACTAATCGCCGCCCATACCCAGAAAATAGTATGATTTTAAAATATATATTTTTAGTGTAAAAGATAATAATTTGATAAAACTCTACTCTTAAAACTGTCTCAGACATTTCATTGTTTTCATGGGATATGTGGTTTCCCCGGGTGCATATTGTATTTTGTAAATCCTTGCAAGAATGAACAAATAAACAAACAGAGTAGGCATACCGTCACTACTGCCGTCCTTTGGAATACAGCTATTTCCCGTACAATCCCTCCACAGTCCTTCGTAGGTTGGGCTGGGGTTTTTTAGATACCAAGATGTAGTGCAGAAAGCAATCCAGCTGTAGGAAAATAAACCCAAACACATATATAATAAGAATAGAATATGACAATGGGTTGTCTAGACTAGGCCAGGAAACCAATAAAAAAAACTCTTTTTTAATCAAAATAATTGATTAGATTTAAACTATGGATACGAGTAGCGTTCAATTACGTCCAGAGGCGTAATTAATATATTTTGTACCCGGGGACGAACAATAAAATTAGCGCCTCCCCCAACCACCACCACCACTCTCCTTCGCCTTTTAATCACACTTTTTCAAATGTATTGTTGTTAGCCTCATTTTGGCGCTCTTAACTTTGGCACTTGTGTGAATATGAACTACGGCTTTGATTATGTTCTCACTTCCTTGATAGACGTCTCAGTCTGTAATGGTCATACTGGAATATTACCAAAAAAGAAATGCAGCTGGCTCTTCAAACAGGTTAAAAATATATTTCAAATCTCACTAAGAAATGATAGAACTAATAGCATAAAACTTAACGCCTCTAATTTGCTTGTTATGGTAGGACCTCATTGATAGAACTTCGTACATGGGCACGCAGAGCCTTTACAAGCTTATGTAGCGCCCCAGGGCAAAAATTTCAGTGCCGCCCCCCTCGCATACTGTTGCCCTAACTGCTATTACATTTGCCGTCCTGGAAGTGCCGCCCCTATATAATATATATATATATATATATATATAAATATATATATATATAATATATATATACATATTTAACATTAAAAGCTACTAAATTAAACCCACTTTCAAGCAAGCTGCTTACAATATTTATATTGTCCATGGGAAAAAAAAAAGCGCGACAAGAGGATTTATGGCTTTATAAAAGGGAATGGCCGTTTATCAGGAAATGACTTTACTAACGTTTAGTAATAATCTAACGTATTTGTTTTACACTTAAAAGTCGGCCTAAATCTATATAATTTAATTATAATGCATGTTATAAGAATGAAAGAGATATAGAACTTGCATGGTTGCAACTACCTACGGCATCAATAATAAAACAAATACACAGACATTGAAAACAGCAAAAAAAATAAACACACACAGACAACACACACAACACAGTAGTGTTCAACTACTTAAAATATATTATATGCTATGGTGGCACGACGGTAGCGCTTTCGGCTGGTAAACCTACAATCCTGGGTTCTAATTCTGGTGAAGGCTTGGATTTTTTCACGGGTCTGTAGGGTGTCCCCGTGTTTTCTAAGTTCTGGGAATCCCTGCTATTCACTGGGTCAAAGTAAAGGCCACTGTGCATTGTGCTGGCCACACAATACCCTGGTATGCCACGGAGTCTGGTGAACGCTGCTTCACCAGCCTATGGACCAATTTGGTCCGACGGAGATACCTTTTTGTTTTAAATACTTATCGTATACGTTATATATTGTTGACCAAATCTCCTTTGTATTATTTACTGGGGTCACCCACCCACACCAGCTGCTGGTATATAGCAATGTTCAATAGACTAACACTTACTTCACAACTACCGCCAACATAATAACAAAAAATGCAATTTTCGTCAGTAAGTTAGCTCCCATGAATCCATCCTTGAGACCCATTTTGGTTAGTTTGAGTTAAACCTGTTAGGAAGAAATTGAAATATACAACAAACTAATTAAAACCTACAGTCCAGAAATAATAATAAGAAACTCGTTCAATAGTTAGAATGCACATTTTTGTAGATTAATAATGAAATTATTCCTCGTTTGGCACGCCCCTCCAGCTTTTCTTCCTATATTATTAATATTGGCAACCAAACGGACAAGCCCATATTTTATATTGTATATACCAAAGCTTGCTTTAATATTTCTGCTATTTGATAACATAATGATAATAAATGGTCGAAGGACGTACATTTTGCATCCATTTAGATTAGCTGGGCAAGAGAATTAGTTTGACATGTAAAATAACTGTGCAAGCTAAAACCTCACGTGATCAGTTGAAAAAAAGGTTCGCCTTTACGCGACTGTTGATAAATTGAACCGCCTGGATCATATCAGAATATTGTTTAACAGAGATCTTCCGAACAGCAGTGCAACGCTCTGTCACGCTCCGTTTTATCAGCATAATAGTTAATTTGTCAACGTGAAGAAATATATCCATCAAGACCATGTGGTGTGTTTAACTCTGTTTCGATATCAATTAGAACAAAAAGTCTTTTGCCTCAAAGCCACTAGAGTAATGATTAATAAAATTATAACTTATTTTAAATATATCTCCATATGAACTGCAAAACAAAAATGTAAAAACTTAATGTAAAGGCGATTTATAGTAATTTATTCAAGATATCCACAGGTAGAAAATAGAACATATTGAAAATAGATATCTTCAACTGTACCTACTTGCTACAAGGACCGTCCGTTGCGTAAGAATGTTCCGAGAGAACTGACGAATTTTGAGCTCTGCTCTGAACTGTACATTATAAAGGCACGTTTCTAATGACACGTGTTTCTATTGATACGACCCGAGTCCCTGGAGACGTTTGTTAAATAATATGGACTTTTACCTGATCAAAAGGTGATTTTTTTTTCTTTGCATGTCGTAACAGCCAATGGCTAAACAGCCTGCCCCACTCCCCCACTCTGAACCCATGAGCGTGAAATAGACATTTTTTTTTTACAAACTCAACTTTTGACAAATACCTGAAATTGTGTGTGTGTGAATGTCTTAACTGTTTGTGTAAGAAGCTAAAGTTTTAGAACTCTTTGGTAATAAAGGGTTAACAATGAAACAAAAATGGCTGTATTCACTTACCCATATACATCAATTTGTTCTGAATACATAATTTACCTGTAACAGTCACCAACTCTCCACTACTGAAACTTTTAGATATGGACATTATTCCACAAGTGTTCCGGGGTAAGAGTTACTGTGTAGGAACTATTCATATAGTGTTTAAAGGATTTATCTCTCTTGACTTGAACCTGGTTAGGAGAGGCTATAAAGAAACATGTCACGTGCATAATAGTCAAAAGAGTATCACTGGGGTGGACACACTACTAGAGGTTGTAAAATTCTAAAACTCAAATACTCCCCCCCCCTCCCCATTTCCACTAACCTCTTCTGCCAACTAAAAACGCATGTAAACTTTTTAGCATATTTATTAATAATAATACAAATCAATTTTAGAAAACAACTTGCTTACGTGTTTTTGTTGTTTTTCTTGTTTTTACAGAGCAGAATCTATTTTTAGTTCCATTCATGTCAATACAATCAATCTTCATTGCTGAATAGTTTTTAAATAGTGATTTATCTCATGGTGTTATACTTACCTGTTGGGTTAGGGTTAGATTAATTTCTACGGTTTGTTTTCTGGCATTGTCATTGTGTTATTGTAATGGGTTCTTATTACAGATAGATAGATAGATAGATAGATAGATAGATACATAGATAGATAGATAGATAGATGGATAGATGGATAGAGAGATAGATAGATAGATAGATAGATAGATAGATAGATAGATAGATAGATAGATAGATAGATAGAGAGAGAGAGAGAGAGATAGATAGATAGATAGATAGATAGATAGATAGATAGATACATAGATAGATAGATAGATAGATAGATAGATGGATAGAGAGATAGATAGATAGATAGATAGATAGATAGATAGATAGATAGATAGATAGATAGATAGATAGATAGATAGATAGATAGATAGATAGAGAAAAATGTCGAGGGTAGGGTAACGAAAACCTTTTTTTCTCCCTTGCAATAAACAATAGAGTAAGAAATATTTCCTTTATGAAAGGAAAATGACAATGACAGGGAAATAGCTTTCTTATGAGAAAGTCTCAGAGAAAGTTATAACTAGACTTAGTCAATCCCACTTATTGTTTATAGACCAAGTTCTAGCGCCTAGCACAAATGAATGTATCTACCTGGAGTGATTTCAATACATGGCCCTACCTGTGAGTCCAATGGCGTGGGTGGGGGTAGGAGAGGGGCTCAATCAGCTCATAGAAATCGATATAATATATATATATATATATATATTGGTGGGACAATTTGTACGTGTGTAAACGCAGTCGAGCTTTTTCGTATTCTTCTTCATTTTTGTTTAGTCATCCACGCCTTTTTAATACTTATCTATTAGAACAAACGGTTGAAAAGGCGTTTATAAAGTTCATTTGATACTTAACAAAATCAAATGATTATTTCGTATTGTGGTTTTTATTATTATTAGAAGCGCATAGAGCGCATCAGGTTACAATTAGATACGTTTTCTTATTTTAGATTTTATAGCCGGGGCGTGGCGGTCTATCGAAAGCTCGTTGGACTGCTTTGTTTACAGTCGGGTTCGAATCCGGGTGAAAGGTTGAGAATTGTCGGTTAACTGTTTCTGCGAATGCCCAGCCGTGATAAATACCAGACGTAAGTTGGGTAGAAGGGTGTGGTGGGAAGTAATGAAACAAAGAATACTTTGTGCTGGTGGCATAGTCCCGTTGTAAACGTTCGCCAAAGAATTTCACACTTTCCATTGTTATCCAGGGGACTAAAGAGCGTCGGTTCGTTTCGGTTGAGGATGCTCTTTATGTTTTTTTCCCCTAGACCTAGGTAGTTATTGATAAATAAATGAGTTACTAACATTAGCGAGTTCAAAAGGATTGATTGGTGCCTATTTATTGTATTTAGTTCTGAACCCCAATCGCTCAAAAGATGGCATGGCAGTACCTGAGAGAGTGTTTTAGAGTACAAGAGAGTGAGGGGGAGAGATAGAGAGAGAGAGAGAGAGAAGTACAAAGAATAAATGTAGAGAAAGAAAGTGCACTAGAGTGGGAGGGAGAGTAAAAGAGAAGGAGTACATGCAGAAGAGAAATAATAATATTGAGAGGTATAGGTCCATGGGGGTGGAGGAAGGCTAGTGTAAGCCCAATGACCACGGCATGCAAGAACATTGTTTGGTCAGACCAATGAGAAAAGAAAACGCCTGGCGTTTAGTTCAGATCTGAACTCAGCACCTTCAGAAGGATCATCCGATGTAGCTGTCCCGCTAGGCAACCTTGACACAGACTATTGCCGCATAGTGATTTAGTTGTTTTTTTTTCTTTTCAAAAATCCGATACGAAAGTGAAAGCGTAGACGCATGTAAACGCAAGTATGTTGTTATCCACTATTCGCCACTTCATCCAAAGTATAAGTTAGTCTTTAGGTTAACGTTGGCACATCAAAATAGACCGGACAGTGTTTAAGTAAGTAATGGGGTGTGTCCATGTATCGTGCTAGCCAAACCCATGCACATATACACCCAGACATACACACAAACACATATATACAAACATACACACACACCCACACATACACACAAACACAAACACACACACACGCACAAATACACACACACACAATCATACACACAGACACATAATTACACACTCACACACGCACACACACACACACAAACATACACACACACAAACACACATCACACACACACACTCACAAACACACACACACAAACATACACACACACACACATAAACACACACACTCACACAATCATACCCACAAAAATATAACATACGCTGACAGTGTTGCATCGTTCGCTCGACAATCAACACATCACATGTAAATATTTTTTAAAATACTAGTTTACTAGTTGACCGGTGGGCACAGTTTGTCACTACAACGATTATGCATATATTAGAATAAATATGGCGAGATAAACAAAAGAGAAAAACTATATCGTATAGTTTACATACTATCTCATAAATATACTGAACAAGCAATATACAAAAGTCAGAAAAATCCTACTTCGACGTTTTCTTTTTATAGTCGACCTTAATCGTTTGTATTTGTTATTTCAGTTTATATATTTTTTGTACACAATTAAGGCAGACATTAAACAAATAATAAATTAAACAGCATACATGATTTAATACAATATTTTTTCTTTTAAAGTCTAGAGAAAATATACGTTAGCTTGGTCTACGTTGTATTAGATATTGATATATTTATATCTATATGTCTATCTATCTCTTATCTATCTCTTATCTATCTTTCTATCTATATATCTTTGAATTTATCTATTTTTATGTCTATCAATCTATCTATTGATCTATATGTCTATTTATCTATTTATCTATCTATCTCTTATCTATCTATTTATTTATTTACATATGTTTCTATCTTTTTTCGTTATTTAACTATCTATCTATCTATCATCTATCTAACGTCTATCTATAATTTATCTATGAGCTTATATCTTTCTATCTATAATTTATCTATGAGCTTATATCTTTCTATCTATAATTTATCTATAAGCTTATATCTTTCTATCTATCATTTATCTATGCGCTTATATCTTTCTATCATTTATCCATCTTTTATCTAACTATCCTCCAACTCTTTCTGAGTACTTATCTTTCTATCTGTGTGACTATCTTCATGAATGTGAAGTATAAATCTATGTATCTATAATCTATAGCATATGTCTATGGTGTGGGTGTTTGTGTGTCAACATGTTTTTACAAATGCTTTATAAAACATGTCTATTGTTTATTGATACAATCTCTCTCTCTCTCTCTCTCTCTCTCTCTCTCTCTCTCTCTCTCTCTCTCTCTCTCTCTCTCTCTTGCGCTCTCAATGTCTGAAAAGAGTGAAATTCATGAGAAAACAAACTTCACTACACACACACTTTCGCAACGAACAACGAACAATGTTGTATTTTACCACAAAGTACATAAGTACGATAAAGGCTAAATCGCATGCGCGCACTCCCTCTCTGCACTGCATTCTAATGTGACAATAAATTTTAATTCATGCAGTTTTCAACAACCGAGTCTTAATGAGCCACTTAGAAGACACGAATGCTCATCTTAATTCCCACTTCATCTTTAGCCTGCAAACTGTGGACTGACGTAATTCCGTTATGTCCCCACTCCGCACATAACATAACTTATGCAGACTTAGTACAAGTAACATTTTCATCTCATTCAGCGTGTGTTTCATTGTCTTAGTTGTGTTGCAGTTGACATAATTAGGTAAGATCATTTAGATTACAGCACTTTTTTAAATGATAAGATTTTCCTTGAAATATATCTTAAATGTAGATTAATATCCATTTACATTAAAGTATATTTTTTAAAATTGTTTTATTGTATAATATCAAAACTTAGTTTTTTTTTTAGAATTCGGTTATTAAAAAGAACAAAAACTAAACAAACACCTTACAAAAAGGCTTTTTAAGTAGACATTGAATAATTGTTAAATGAAGCGAGCCCACTTAACTATATAAAGAATGAATTAGCCATGGCGGCATGCAGTGATATTTCAGTTCTAAAAATAATTTCAATTCTTATTTTTATTCTATTCGCTGTAATTAATTTCTATTCTTATTCTTATTCAAGTTCTGAAATATTTTCAATTGTTATTCTTATTCAAGTTCTGCAATAATTTCAATTCTTATTCTTATTCAAGTTCTGAAATATTTTCAATTGTTATTTTCATAATCGAGGGTCGAACAGTCGAGCTTCACGAATTTGAATATTCATAACAACTTTATTTCAATAAAACACTTTATAGCTATCTTATAGATAGCTGCTGCTATCCAGTATCAACTATCAAGTTCTACATTTTTAAAATCTACATTATCTACATAAGAAATTAAAAATGAGTCAGCTGTTCATCAGACACAGTGTTCAAACAGTTTGAGTTTTGAGTTATCAGTGATAAAAATAAGAACAAGCTTATCACAGTGGAGAAATGTTCTTGTTTAATTTCAAAAAGACCCTCATTTCAAGGAATTTTTGCATTCTATTTCGCCTCCCAGTGGTTAACATTCCACACAGAGAAAAGATTCGTTCTACGTATGCCTGCGAAGCAGGTGCCGTTAACAAATCCTCAGCGATTTTTGACAGTTTGCTGTAAGTTGCTTTTCTGTTGTGCCAAAATACCAGAGAATCCGTTGTCGTTGTACAAGTATTCCTGTCTGTAGTGTCTGTTATATACCGATTCAACTGACATTGTACAGTGTCCTGACTTGGTGATGAAGTTGTGGCATTTTCAACAAGCCGGGTAGCGAGAAACTTGAACCTTTGTAGTGCTGGAGGAGGTGAAGATAAACCAGGTTCCAATGGAATCTCAGATGAAGATGAGGATGACTCTGAACCAATTAGTGTATAGATGATCATTTTTGCAGCATTTAAAAGTGGTGACAAGTCGGGTGAGAAAAGAACATCAGCAAGGCTAGGATCAAGTAGGCATGCAGCAGCAGGCAAAGGATTAAAACTGATACATTCAGGATTAAAAATGATACCGCCGCCGCCGGCATGGACACAAAATGTTAGATTAATGACTCTCAGCATCCGTTGTATGAAATCAGAATATGAAATCTGATAATAATAATCTCACAGCCTTTCATTCGGGCATGTAATAGGATAGCCTACCTGAACAAATTGAGAAAAAAATCTAATTAACATTGTCTTAAAACATTTTAACAAACCGCATTATAATTATCTGGATTCTATTTTAAAATACAATAACAATCTGTTACAATGCTCAGATAAACATATGAACAAAAACACTTTTCTTTTCACATATGCAAGAAAAAAATGCATATAAATACTCTTTCTTCCCGAGTAGCATCCTGGCATGGAATGGGTTGCCTGAACACCCCAGGAAAACCAGTAACTTAACATTATTTAAAACACTAAATCAACATGGTCGAAAAATAATACCCAGCATCTTTAAATCTTACTTTTTAAAATGTAATTGTTTTTTGTTTTTGTTTATTTCAAAAGTTCTGTTCTATGACTGGGCTTTGATTTTCTCAACAGGCTTGTTGCTCTTCTTAAAATGGATTTACCCAGCAAATTCAAAGTTGCCAGAACAATGGTCAAAATTGTATTCGTCATACTGTTTGTTGCACAAATTTGCAAGTAGGTTGTTAAAAAAAACCATTAGCCCTGTCTGGCTCATTAAATTCCTTAAAAAGAAAGCAAAAAATAATTATTATTTTCTATCTCCAAATTATGATCGTTTCCTTTCTCAATTTTTTAGTCAAACTATTAGGCAAAAGTTGGATACTTAAAACATGGTTTGAGTATCTGACAATTAGAAATACTTGAACGAAATGAGTATATACTAGAGATGATAATCGAACCCTCTTTTAGAAGTTCGGGTTCGGTTCGGTAACAGCTCACGTTCGAGTTCCGTATGTTCGGTGCGGGTTCGGTTCGATTCCAATCTCTAGTTTATACTATTTACACTAAAAAAAATCAAACTGTACATTTCTTTAAATAAAACATCACACTTTCTATATGACAGTTGGTTGGCGTTTTGTACGACTTCTTGGTTTGTGAGTCGAGGCCAGTACACCGGCCTCTGGAGAACTTGTTCCGGCTACTGTGTAAATCTTGACGGCACTCCAGATTGTGAGTCTTTCAGTAGTAAAACGAAAATTTGATCACTTAATAAAAAAAAGCCCTGGAGAAACATTTTGTGTCTATTATTTAGTGTCATCATTTTGTTCTTGTTTTCTCTATACTTAGGGAAGGATTATGTGTTTGAGGCGGGGGGAGGGGGTTAGTGCAAAGCCCAGACACCATGTATTACTGTACTGTTGAACGTTTAATGTTTGTATACATATAAAATCTATGACATTTAACCTTTAGCCTTTAAAAAAAATTGAAATAGTCTTTTCCACGTGATAATAACTCTTGCTGTCTCATTGGTCTCTCACTTCTGCAGTTTCACGAATGGCGGTACAAGCCTTCGCCATATTCGGTTACGTGTCAGTTAACATCGCCTTCGTCATAGTCGTACTATACATCTTCGGAACGGAATACAGGAACAGCCTGCAGCTGTACAGGACAGCATCGTCGGTATTGATGATTGCAGGTATATGTTAGCCTTAGAATACATTTAAAAAAAAGATCATTAAGTTAACATTTTGTTTTTAAAATACGCATATGAAGACATTGAGGCCGGATTAAGACCCTTTGTGGCCCTAAAGTTTTGGTGTCTCCCCTTTAAATATGTAATTCAAAACTCTATAATATAGAGAAATAAAACATATGTTTTGTTTGATTTATTATAAAGCTATTGCTACATACGGGTCCAATTTTCACAACGACTGAATGGAAATAAAACATCTGCGATATATTATAAAAAGTTTTTTGTATATATATTTATATATTAAGTATGTGATAGTTATACAATGTTATCGCATCTATGGAGTTTGGTTCTTTACGGGCAAAGCTTCGAATAACCTCAAGGTCTCGATTTCGAATCCAGGTTAAAAAAGGAACAATTTACTTTAGCCTGTTTTGTGTGATATCATTGAGTGTTACATGGACTGGGTGATATCATTGAGAGTTACATGGACTGGGTGATATCATTGAGTGTTACATGGACTGGGTGATATCATTGAGTGTTACATGGACTGGGTGATATCATTGAGTGTTACCTGAACTGTATGATATCATTGAGTGTTACATGGACTAGGTGATATCATTGAGTGTTACATGGACTGGGTGATATCATTGAGTGTTACCTGAACTGTATGATATCATTGAGTGTTACATGGACTAGGTGATATCATTGAGTGTTACATGGACTGGGTGATATCATTGAGTGTTACCTGAACTGTATGATATCATTGAGTGTTACATGGACTGGGTGATATCATTGAGTGTTACATGGACTGGGTGATATCATTGAATGTTACATGGACTGGGTGATATCATTGAGTGTTACATGGACTGGGTGATATCATTGAGTGTTACATGGACTGGGTGATATCATTGAGTGTTACATGGACTGGGTGATATCATTGAGTGTTACATGGACTGGGTGATATCATTGAGTGTTACCTGAACTGTATGATATCATTGAGTGTTACATGGACTGGGTGATATCATTGAGTGTTACATGGACTGGGTGATATCATTGAGTGTTACATGGACTGGGTGATATCATTGAGTGTTACATGGACTGGGTGATATCATTGAATGTTACATGGACTGGGTGATATCATTAAATGTTACATGGACTGGGTGATATCATTGAGTGTTACATGGACTGGGTGATATCATTGAGTGTTACATGGACTGGGTGATATCATTGAGCGTTACCTGAACTGTATGATATCATTGAGTGTTACATGGACTGGGTGATATCATTGAGTGTTACATGGACTGGGTGATATCATTGAATGTTACATGGACTGGGTGATATCATTGAACGTTACATGGACTGGGTGATATCATTGAGTGTTACATGGACTGGGTGATATCATTGAGCGTTACCTGAACTGTATGATATCATTGAGTGTTACATGGACTGGGTGATATCATTGAGTGTTACATGGACTGGGTGATATCATTGTGTGTTACATGGACTGGGTGATATCATTGAGTGTTACATGGACTGGGTGATATCATTGAGTGTTACATGGACTGGGTGATATCATTGAGTGTTACATGGACTGGGTGATATCATTGAATGTTACATGGACTGGGTGATATCATTGAATGTTACATGGACTGGGTGATATCATTGAGTGTTACATGGACTGGGTGATATCATTGAGCGTTACCTGAACTGTATGATATCATTGAGTGTTACATGAACTGGGTGATATCATTGAGTGTTACATGGACTGGGTGATATCATTGTGTGTTACATGGACTGGGTGATATCATTGAGTGTTACCTGAACTGTATGATATCATTGAGTGTTACATGGACTGGGTGATATCATTGAGTGTTACATGGACTGGGTGATATCATTGAGTGTTACATGGACTGGGTGATATCATTGAGTGTTACATGGACTGGGTGATATCATTGAATGTTACATGGACTGGGTGATATCATTGAACGTTACATGGACTGGGTGATATCATTGAGTGTTACATGGACTGGGTGATATCATTGAGTGTTACATGGACTGGGTGATATCATTGAGCGTTACCTGAACTGTATGATATCATTGAGTGTTACATGGACTGGGTGATATCATTGAGTGTTACATGGACTGTGTGATATCATTGAGTGTTACATGGACTGGGTGATATCATTGAGTGTTACATGGACTGGGTGATATCATTGAGCGTTACCTGAACTGTATGATATCATTGAGTGTTACATGGACTGGGTGATATCATTGAACGTTACATGGACTTGGTGATATCATTGAGTGTTACATGGACTGGGTGATATCATTGAGTGTTACATGGACTGGGTGATATCATTGAGTGTTACCTGAACTGTATGATATCATTGAGTGTTACCTGAACTGTATGATATCATTGAGTGTTACCTGAACTGTATGATATCATTGAATGTTACATGGACTGGGTGATATCATTGAGTGTTACCTGAACTGTATGATATCATTGAGTGTTACATGGACTGTATGATATCATTGAGTGTTACATGGACTGTATGATATCATTGAGTGTTACCTGAACTGTATGATATCATTGAGTGTTACATGGACTGGGTGATATCATTGAGTGTTACATGGACTGGGTGATATCATTGAGTGTTACCTGAACTGTATGATATCATTGAGTGTTACATGGACTGGGTGATATCATTGAGTGTTACATGGACTGGGTGATATCATTGAGTGTTACATGGACTGGGTGATATCATTGAGTGTTACATGGACTGGGTGATATCATTGAGTGTTACCTGAACTGTATGATATCATTGAGTGTTACATGGACTGGGTGATATCATTGAGTGTTACATGGACTGTGTGATATCATTGAGTGTTACATGGACTGGGTGATATCATTGAGTGTTACATGGACTGGGTGATATCATTGAGTGTTACATGGACTGGGTGATATCATTGTGTGTTACATGGACTGGGTGATATCATTGAGTGTTACATGGACTGGGTGATATCATTGAGTGTTACATGGACTGGGTGATATCATTGAGTGTTACATGGACTGGGTGATATCATTGAGTGTTACATGGACTGGGTGATATCATTGAGTGTTACATGGACTGGGTGATATCATTGAGTGTTACATGGACTGGGTGATATCATTGAGTGTTACATGGACTGGGTGATATCATTAAATGTTACATGGACTGGGTGATATCATTGAAAATTACTTGGACTGTATGATATCACTGAGTGTTAACTGAACTAATAGACACCTCCAATTAGTTGTGGAGATGTAAACGCGGTCTGGGTACTGTGCTTGTCACACAATCCCCATTCAGCGGCCACAGAAACTCAATATTGATGCTTCGCTAACACTCTGCAACGTTTCCACGTTAGTCCAATTGAGATATAGGATTTGTGTTTCCGTGGTTTTAGCACACTATGGGATTGTTTGACCAGCACAATGACCAAATGATTTTTCAAAGTTATAGTAAAGTACGTAAGAAAGAAAATTATTACTTTTTCTTTATAATCAGTTGTATTTTATTGTTTTTGTGACCATTTACTTTATGTTTGGACCTCCAGCCGTTTCTTGGCTAATCAGCGTGTTGGTGTTTGGTATCATGATTTGCAGCCTGGCCGACAAGTACAGCACCTGTCACTACAGCTACGGGCTGGCCGTGAGTACATTCATCCTGTCGCTCATCGCCGCGGTGATCACCATGGTGGACCTAAGGGGCCACGGCATAGTGGTGGCCCGCTCTACAGTTCAAGTGGAGACCTCCATCACGGTCGCTTCTTCAACCCAGAAGACAGTTGTGCACTAAATTATAGCTTAACACATTGGGTCAACGCACGCACGCAGGCACGCACATACATACTTATAAACGAGCCACCAGCCCATGCACATACACATATAGCCTACACACTTACAAAAAAAGCACTTGAAAATGTAATTAAAAAAACTCCCATGCACATTAACAAAGTACCACTACCATGGAGGCAAAACTCAACACACTATCTTACGCACCTCCGGAAATGACACATTCACAATTCTCAGACAACGATACAAAAAGAAAAAGAACAAAGAAACAAAGAAATGTATTTGGAGATACATGGACAAGCATATACAAATGTAAACACACACATAGACCAACAACACACATCGAATAAACGAACAATAGCAACATACTTAAATCAAATATGGTTTTAAGAATATTAAGGATGCATTTAGATTGAGTTTAATAATGCAACTACTATGTAATCCTAGGATATGCAAACTTTTAACTATGTTTAATTAAAAACCAATGACTAAGAGGAAGCCTTTCTTATAATAATATTATTAGTTTATGTTGTATCTAACTGAACAAAACGCGATGTTGTTGACATAAATAGCCGAACAAAACGTTTCAGCGGGTCATATTTTGTTCTCGGGTCGTCGTTTACCAAGGCCTTCTTTACAATACGTTACAATAAATCTAACGTTCAATCTAATTTACTTTAATAGCTTTTATTAAAGATACATTTTTTATTTGAATTATAACACATCGTTGTACAAATGAAGATATAAGCCGTCATGAGGGTTATTACCCCTACTTAATGGTCTTCTGTTACTTCGAACGCGTCTTAACTGAAACATGAGTGTAAACAAATGCATTCCGAGCTTGCCACTTAGTCTAATGTTCTTAACTCTTTCCATTCGTAAAATAAAACTGAGCCTCAATGTCTAGGCATATATTATGGCAAAACGTTTGAAATTCGGTTCACTAGCTTCATTGGAATTGGCTGGCAAGAAGACGGCGTGGCAAGCACACTGTATGGTCCCCTTTTAACTGTGCCCAATTAATGTTTAGTTTTTTATCAACAGGGTCGGGATCACTATTTAAAAAAAAAAAACTTCGTGAACTCATCATGCTAAGAACGTTATAGAAATATTAAGTTCAGATAACATTGCCAAAATCAAATCAATTCATATTCTAATAATAATTGTTTTACATCTTAAGGCCTACAAGAAATGTAGTTTTCTTTTTTTAGTTTTCGTTTTCTCTCAAAATATGTTGTATAAATGTATATAATCAATTGTTGTTGTTTTTAAAATGTCCATTCGTTGTTGATCTAGTCTGATTGCAACTTGTTTTCGTTCTATTTTTTTATATTTAATTTGATTTTTAAAAAAAACAGCTTTTATTATTGTCTTCAAGTATTAAAACGTTTTTCTACACAAATATCACCTTAACTCTAGATCTTGTTTTACGTTTTATGTTCAGTTTTCTTTGCATATTTTTTAAATATTTGTTTTTATTTAATTCTTTTGCTAACCTTATATATTTTGCTACCCCACTTCAATGTTTTTGTTTTTATTGTTTGCTGTTTTTTTTTTTACTGTAGTTTTATTTTTAATTTGTTATGGTTTTTATCTTACTGATTACAAGTTACTAAATCTAGTACTACTATGTTAGCTAGCTTATTTTTAAAGTTAAAAATAAAATTATGTCCAAATTATTCCTGACTTTAAAACTTTTAGGATCTGGCTTGAATGGAATTCACCGTTGAACGAATACCAAGAGCGAATGAAACGTCATTAGCGGCCCTAAGCACTTAAAAGCTTATGGTAGCCCTCTCATTACAAATTATTTACAAAAAAAAAATTTTTTTTTTATAAATATTATACACAAATCAAGCGCATTCACACATAAATGAAAATGGGGGCGGGGGATGGTCAGGGATGGTACGTAACAAATGATGCTAGCCCCCCCCCCCTTCCTAGAGAGTTGTAGTCAATGTGAAATCTTCTAAACAAGTATTAAAATGTATTAAAATTAATTATGTTAATCTCTATTCTATTTTAAACATAAATAAAAAGGTTTGACATAATTTGATAAGGAGACTGTCTCTGAAACTTTGACAATTGTTGATAAGGGGGTAAGGGGGGGGGGGGTAAAAAATTGCCTAAAAATTAAAGTAATAAATGGACGTCCCGATACACAGTAATGTTATATTTATTGTGCTTTTTTTTTTAATTCTCTTGTTATATTAAAATTATCGGCTGTATTTGAACAAGAAAAAAACAACACTATAGTCTATCATTTTCTTCTAAAAACACTTTTTTTTATCCAATAACATGACAATGAAAAGAAAAACTTAACTAAGCAGAATTAAAGAAGTGTACATGGTTTTAAAGAAATCGGATACATTTCACTTGACTGATTGATATCGATTCGTCTTAATTTACTGAATGACATCGATACGTATATCTTTACTGAATGACATCGATATGTCTTACTTTACTGAATGGTATCGATACGTCTAGCTTTACTTAATTATATCGAAAATTGACTTAAAGTTATTCAAGTATCGATCGGAATTACAACGAAAGCTTATTGTATTTTTAATGCTTTAGGTCAGTTTATGTACTGTATATAGAACTTCTCTCTGACCCGGAAAATAAAGGTGTTTTTTTTTTAGTTTTGTACCCGTTTCATATATTATATTCTGGTCACATACTGTCACCTGACTTGAGAATGTCATGTGTTTCCCGCTTAAAAGGAGATTTTTCCTAACAATGGGAACCTCGGTGTACTTTGACAGGTCTATAGAGAAAGGTCATGGGTCAAACATTTAAATAAAGCCACATATAATATTGTAGCCTTTTAAAACGCGCTTTAAGGTTCCTGTAAAATTGTCATAAAACGCATTTGAAATCTGCCCCCAAACAAAACAATAAAATGTCAACATTTCTTATTGATCCTTGTGTTATGAAGAACATTTGATCCAAAAAGCTTTTTTTTTTTTTGTGCATGCGTTTAACACAACAAAAAAAAAGACTGTTGTGTTAGGTGTGTTGGAGCCAGGGACGTATTTAGGCATGTTCCATTAGAACAGGGGCTCCAAAACATAGGCTAGCACAGCAATGTCGAAAGGCAGGGGCGAGGCCACGAGGAGCTCCCACATAAATTTGGCAATTGGGAACAGGGACCCCTCAATTCTAAGTACGGCTCTGATTGGAGCCTATTATAATGCAAATCGTTTTTCTGTGTGTCTCAATATATAGCTCTTTTGGTTCTATATGTTTCGAAATTTACCTTTACTTGATGTCTCAACTGCGTCCCTAAGCGACTATGTCTATTTTACATCTCTGGGCCTATATAGGGTCTCTATGCCTCTATTTCCATATAATGTCTTTAGGCTTCTAAATCTCTATATTACGCCTTTAGGCCTCTAAATCTCTATATTACGTCTTTAGGCTTCTAAATCTCTGTATTACGTCTTTAGGCCTCTAAATCTCTATATTACGCCTTTAGGCCTCTAAATCTCTATCTTACGTCTCTAAGCCTCTAAATCTCTATATTACGTCTTTAGGCCTCTAAATCTCTATATTACATCTTTAGGCCTCTAAATCTCTATATTACGTCTTTAGGCCTCTAAATCTCTATTACGTCTTTAGGCCTCTAAATCTCTATATTACGTCTTTAGGCTTCTAAATCTCTATATTACGCCTTTAGGCTTCTAAATCTCTATATTACGTCTTTAGGCTTATAAATCTCTATATTACGCCTTTAGGCTTCTAAATCTCTATATTACGTCTTTAGGCCTCTAAATCTCTATAATACGCCTTTAGGCCTCTAAATCTCTATATTACGTCTTTAGGCTTCTAAATCTCTATATTACGTCTTTAGGCCTCTAAATCTCTATATTACGTCTTTAGGCCTCTAAATCTCTATATTACGCCTTTAGGCCTCTAAATCTCTATATTACGTCTTTAGGCCTCTAAATCTCTATATTACGCCTTTATGCCTCTAAATCTCTATCTTACGTCTTTAGGCCTCTAAATCTCTATATTACGCCTTTAGGCCTCTAAATCTTTATATTACGTCTTTAGGCCTCTAAATCTCTATATTACGCCTTTAGGCCTCTAAATCTCTATATTACGTCTTTAGGCTTATAAATCTCTATATTACGCCTTTAGGCTTCTAAATCTCTATATTACGCCTTTATGCTTCTAAATCTCTATATTACGTCTTTAGGCCTCTAAATCTCTATATTACGTCTTTAGGCCTCTAAATCTCTATATTACGTCTTTAGGCTTCTAAATCTCTGTATTGTCTTTAGGCCTCTAAATCTCTATATTACGTCTTTAGGCCTCTAAATCTCTATATTACGCCTTTAGGCCTCTAAATCTTTATATTACGTCTTTAGGCCTCTAAATCTCTATATTACGCCTTTATGCCTCTAAATCTCTATATTACGTCTTTAGGCTATATCTCTATATTAGGCTACGCCTTTAGGCCTCTAAATCTCTATATTATCTCTTTAGACTTCTAAATCTCTATATTACGTCTTTAGGCTTCTAAATCTCTATATTACGCCTTTAGGCCTCTAAATCTATATTACGCCTTTAGGCCTCTAAATCTCTATATTACGCCTTTAGGCCTCTAAATCTCTATATTACGTCTTTAGGCCTCTAAATCTCTATATTACGCCTTAGGCCTCTAAATCTCTATATTACTACTTTAGGCTTCTAAATCTCTATATTAAGTCTTTAGGCCTCTAAATCTCTATATTACGCCTTTAGGCCTCTAAATCTCTATATTACGTCTTTAGGCTTCTAAATCTCTATATTACGCCTTTAGGCCTCTAAATCTCTATATTAGGCCTTTAGGCCTCTAAATCTCTATATTACGTCTTTATGCCTCTAAATCTCTATATTACGCGTTTAGGCCTCAAAATCTCTATATTACGTCTTTAGGCTTCTAAATCTCTATATTACGCCTTTAGGCCTCTAAATCTCTATATTACGTCTTTATGCCTCTAAATCTCTATATTACGCGTTTAGGCCTCAAAATCTCTATATTACGTCTTTAGGCCTCAAAATCTCTATATTACGTCTTTAGGCCTCTAAATCTCTATATTACGCCTTTAGGCCTCTAAATCTCTAAATTACTCCTTTAGGCCTCTAAATGTCTGTTACGTCTTTAGGCCTCTAAATCTCTAAATTACTCCTTTAGGCCTCTAAATGTCTGTTACGTCTTTAGGCCTCTAAATCTCTATATTACGCCTTTAGGCCTCTAAATCTCTAAATTACTCCTTTAGGCCTCTAAATGTCTGTTACGTCTTTAGGCCTCTAAATCTCTATTGTGTCTCTCTTTGCTATTGCTTCTCTATGCGTCTATGTCTATATTAACTTTTCGGCCGCTGTCTATATTACATCTCAAGGCCTCTTGGTCTTTTATCACGTCTCTAGACTTCTATTTTTATACTTCTTTTCAGAGTATGAAGATGCGCCGCATCTTTGTGCTAGGCTGATATGCAAATGCTCTTATAGGTGTTTTTTTTATGCCATGTCCTTGTTCCGCTGATGTGCTTCTTAACAGAATTATCGGTGCTTTTTAGTGCTATGTCATTGTTCCGCTGATTTTTTCTTAACGGGTTTGCGAGTTCTTTTTCTTTTTCAAAGTCAGCGTGACAAATGTCAACTAAACTGACTTTTTACCGTAACCTTAGCCAACTGGTTTAATCTAATAAAACCAACTCATGTTTGGGCCAGTAGTCAGTTGTCATGGTGATGGTATCTACGGAAGAAGAAGGGGAATGGGGGGGGGTGTTAAATGGTCTTACAAAAGTAGGGGCAAGGTCTAGTAACGGCTTATTTTTTCTTAACCAACCTCACCTCCTCCCCCTCTCCCATAACCCCTTACCAAAAAAAAAAAATCAGGTTAAAATGAACGAATCGTCACGCTATGAAACACGAGTATATTGACCTTTTCACCTAAATGCTGTGGTCACGTGTCAATGAACGACTCCCAGGTCACCGGGGCAGACGACACAAATAATAGCGTCCGAGAAAAGTCGAGACTAGAACGTATTCCTCCAACAAATGGCATTGTGTTCAGCTATAACGATTTTTTTTAAACTTTTGGCGGGAAATATTTCAATGCGAAAGGAAGGGGGAAATAACTTGCAATGTTAAGGGGAGTGAATCAAGTTATTACTATATGAATTGTAAGACGGTTATCATAACTTAACATTCCTTAAACAAAGCAAACAAATACAAATAAAAACAGAAGTGAGTGGCGAATTGTCATAAATAAGAAAGGAAGGAAAACCATTTTTGTTTAATGCAGCATAATATTATATTCAATATGAAGTCTAGTTCAACAATAAAGATTTAATACATTCAATAATAAAGCCTGAATAAATAGTTTCAACGATAAAAGGTTCAACGTGGCTAATAAAGAAATGAATTTAACCAAAACGAGTGTAAGTTCTGTGGTGTGTGTTTTTTGTTAGTTCAATGTTTGTTTTGTTATGGCAAGTTTGCTGCATTTGAAATGAAAATGTTTCGCGTGGATCCTATGACACATGAAGTTTAGAAGCTGCAGACCCTGAGTTTGAACCCACTTGAACGCCACTTCTAATGGCTGCTGAAATTAGTTCGGGATAGTAAAGATAGCTGTTCAATGTAATGGCCACACAATCCTCTTGTATAGCACGATAATAAAACTTGTGGACGATGCTTGACTAACCCTACGGATCAACAAGAGAGTTTACTTTTATATAATGGACAACATTTATAATGTTTTCTAAATAAGATTCTTGGTTTTTCTTTACAAGTACCGTTTTTCACATTTAACCAGTTTCTGTGAAAAACTCAACAGCAGGACTGTACTGAATTCAACGAAGACTTGAGAATTATACAAGCAAACATCTACTGTTATTCATTGAAGTAGTCGATTTCTTGATATGCCGGCACTTAGCTCGTATTAATAGAGGTAGTGGCTGTGTCTTACACACCAATACAGCTGACACTGCAATTTATTCCAAGAGCCCACTGAACATGCTAAATTTTATAGCATGGATAGAAGAGCTATATAAATTACCATATTATTATTTTTTTATTTTTATGGTTGGCACAGGAGTTGGCAACTTTTAACTTATAGTTTGCTCATATAGGATTTCTAATTCATTCTGCGTGCCAAAAGCCTAAGAGTCATCCTGCTCTCTTCTTCTGGAGGTCTTCCGTGTGCAATTTAAAATCGCTCTGCGTAACAGGCTTTGAACGCGCTCCGTAGGTTGCCGATCCCTAGTTTTTAGAGGCTTCACTTTTAAAAAAATTGGATGTAGCGAAACCGTTAAAAACAAAACAATATCGAAATAAAACAAAAACCGGATATCTTCTGCTGTGTTTGACTTCCCGGCGGCTTGTACAAGATCGATTGGTTGTGTGCAACGAAGCGAGGCTGTCGTCGTCAAGTGTCGCGTCACGTGGTTGGAACAGAAGCCAATCACTGTCGTTGTTTTCCGTCTCGTTTTATTTCACTAAAAATCATCTAAGGCGATTCTAATCTGGTTGAAGTCGTAATCCATTTTCTATAATACTTTAACCTACCAAGGCAGTGGCAATATGATATGGCCGACATGAGTTTTTTTTTAATATTAAAATGCCAGAAAAATTTTCATCTCTGTCTATTTCGTTTTTCTACCATTTCTATTTTCTTTTTTTTTTGTTTTTCATTTTCTTTTCTGTTTGTTCGTTTTTTTCTTTGTCGCTCCAATTGGGACTCTTGGCATTTTTTTTTAAATGGAGCAAAAGTAGAAAAATTATCTTCTTTCATTATATCTTCTTATCTTAAAATTCTCTAACACGCCATGTAAGAACGTTCGTCCGCCTGTGTAGGCCTAATCTTAATGTGATCGCATCAGCGGCTTACACACTTCACCAACTTTGAGGCCCATGGGTAGGCTACAAATGTGCCACTGGCCGTCACCCGTGTGAAAACTACTCAACTGTCTAGTCGCAGACTCACTGACACTGATCCCGGCCTGGTACAGTCCGTCTGTTGACTTGTTACTTGGCTCGGATGTACCATCACCCGTTGACTGCATCTAGTAATTAAGTATACAATACTTACTCACTCATTTGATCCCATTGCGTACCCCCTTGTTTCACGGGGAATATATAGTTTTTTTCTTTTAAATTCTTTAGACTTTAGATCTATATTTAAATAATTGTGGAATATTTTCTGACGATTAGCCTTTGGAAAGCCAACAGACCCTCTTCTATTAATGCAGCCAGGCTTAAACTTGACACTTAGAATTTAAGACCTGGGCAACACATTATTCAATCACATTTTAACCCCCCACACCCTTTTTATAGTGCGCATTGGTAAATCCCTATTGAACGCACATTCTAAATATTTGTAAATAATTTTTTTTAAATTCCCGATAAATCTATTAACTCACTTTTGTTATTTTTTTATTTAGGTGTCAGAAGGCAGAATTTTATTTAAGGCATAACTAAAATGCGTATAACGGATTTAAACAAACAGTTTTTATTTTCGGAAGTTGTTTAAACCCGTTCTCTGCTAAAATGAACTGGAAATCTATATTTATTATTATATATTTTATATATGCCTATAATGTATGCTGACAGAGTGTAAAAAGGTGATCTGTCACCAAAGTTCTAAAGGTGAAAGGTTATATGGCAGACCTAGGGTGGGTGGAACGTGTTGTAACAGATCTAAGTCAGACAAGGGGTGCACGCATGGAAAACGAAAAAAAAAACAATAAGGTGTTTGAAAAAAAAAGAGCCATAGCCCCAAAAGAACCTCAAGAAAGGATAAATGTTCATTGCTTGCAAGTGGGAATGTGTGGCTAGCACAAGTTCATGACACATATACTTTTCCCCTAGATGTGGCACACACCTGTATGAGGCAGTTATAAGGTTGCCCTCGCCCTCAGAAGGCCAAATTAAAACCTTCTTCCCCCCACCATTATGCTTAAAATGTCAACTTGTGTGTGCTAGAGTTTAATTATGCAGTTGACAACATTCCTGACCTAATTGTTTTCGGAATGTTTAAAATTCTTGCCGCAAAATAAATATATATATTATTATATATAAAACACAACTCCAACTTTAAAACAGGGGACAGAACTACGTGCTGGTAACTAGAGACACATTTATACGTTCATTACGGCGTCAGTTTATATTTTATATCACTACAATAAGACATCTACATTGCCTGAAAAAAAAAACACAACTATTGGATTAGATATGGTGCAGCGTATCCAAAGTTTCAGTAAACCAGGGGTTCTAAGTTTAGACAATGAATACTGTAGTTTATATTTGCTAAAGAAAACAATGTACTAAGTATTAATCTAGAAATTGTAGTGGTGCTAGAACAGGCGTCAACAATTTACGGATCACGTGCCAAACTTGGCACGCAGGGTGATTTTAAATGGCCCGCAAAAGACACCCGCCCCCCCCCCCTTCCCACCAAAAAAAAAAAGATGTAGGCCTAAGCCTTTGCTACTAGAATTTGTTTAGTGGCGCATAGTGATTTTAGGCTGTTGGCACGCTGAATGAATTAGAAATTCTACTTTGGCACACTATTATCAAAATGTTGCCGGCCCGTGTGCAATGAGATGACGTTGAGACACTTGGAAAATGGTGAATGAATTCCATTTTACAAAGAGAGCACGGAGCATGCTAAATGTCGTGGCATGAACGATCGCGCTCTGCAAATGACCATCAGTGTCATGATTATCTTTGTCTTTAATTGATACCGTACTTTTTGTCAGAACTGAGCCATGTGATTTCTTCTACACGTGAAGTAATGGTGAGGATTTTTTTTAATTCATCGAACTCAATCGGTATTTCCAGGCAGGGCTTACAGAGTATTTGCTAGCTCCCTGATCAAGCTGAACTGCAGATCCATTATATAAACATAACTATACAACCGTCTCTCAATGGAACATTAGCGTCGCCTACTTGTAAATCTCATCGGAGCGCCCTTGAGGAGCGGATATATACAGTTTATAGCCTTAAAATAAAACTAAATTATTTTGATTGCCAAGTTCAGCCCCACATTACATGACGCCCCGGTCAACCACCACACTGTCTCCGGTACTTTACACGGCTCGGTTTCCGGGTGTCACCAGACGTGAACTTCACTTCACCGGAGTGAGTACGAACCGAGAGTACTCTCTTAGGGATCGGAGGTCAAACACACTTGTACTACGCAGTGTAGCTAAGTCACAGTATAGTTTCGGTGCTAACAGTTGACCGTTCCCATCCGCTCGATGCTCCTGCAAGGCAGGGCAGTCCAAGAGCACCTGCTTGACTGTTTCATCTGCTTCCCTGCAATTACGACACCGCGATTCATGATTGGGCTTAAACCTTCCGAAATAGGCATCTATAGGGCAGTGACCTGTACGAAACTGGGCAACACTATTGCCTGATCCTTCCTGCGGAGTTTCCTCCACGGGTCAGCTCCATTAGGTCTTTTGAGTTGGCTCCATCACTATTACACTATTAGACATCACTGCTCGGCTTGGGATGCTAAACTATTGTCTAACCCAGGGGTCGGGAACCTTTTTGTCTGAAAGAGCCATAGACACCACATATTTTGAAAAGTAATTATGTAATAATGTTAGGCCTATGTTTAAAACTAAAAATTCAAGTAAATTAAATGTGTGCATTTTGTGTAACGTTATAAGGCTAGAGCTATTTCCCTTTAATTACAATGAATGCAGGGTTGCTATTTTTCTGTCTTTTAGGTCAGCGGAGTTTATCTCCTTTACCACTTCAGATGCTTAGCTGCAGTAGACTTTATAGTTCATTAGTAGGAAATATTGATATGCAATTATTATGTAGATCAAAGTATTCTAAAGAAACTTTTTTTTATAATCGAACATTTGTCTGCGAGCCAGATGCAGCCATCAATAGAGCCACATCTGGCTCGCGAGCCATAGGTTCCCGACCCCTGGTCTAACACTAAAGTCTGACTGGTCTTGGCTGTGCTAAGCTGAGAGTCTTTTTTTTTCTTGACGCTGGAAACATTTAAAAATAAAAAAATGCCTACCCATTTTATAAATGCTGGTGGCAGGGGTGGGCGGGAGGTAGGGGATAGTAGGTGGGGGCTGGGTGAGGGTAACCCTTACATTTTTAAACGGTATAAATAATTTTATACTACTTTTTTTTATGCGATAAAAATTCCTATCAAATGCAGATACGTAACAGATACTTGAATTGTGTATAGGAAAAGTGAGAGGGTGGTTGCGGTGGAAGACACAAACTGCTGTATTGACCTAGTAGTCCTCGTGCACACAACAAACCAACATAAAAACAGTCCATTCTATTCTAAGCGTTATGGGCCAAACAAACAGGTCCAATGTCACAATATCCTGCTAGTAACTAGTTTTGAAACTATGACTAGAAATAGGCCTATAGTTTTGTTTTCATTTTTTTTTTCGTCGTTTTTTTTATAGTTAGTTTTTATCTTGTTCTGCATAAGTATCATTATTAGAAGTAAATTCAACACTTGACGTTTCTTATAAAATCTCACCATTCTGTAAAAGGAGCGTCTGATAGTCTGATTTAGGGGTCGGCAATATTTTAACAACATTGTGCCAAAATAGAATGTCTAAGTACTGCAGCGTGCCAACAGCGTAAAAGTCATTCTGCTCTTTTCCTGTAGAATGGACTTTAATTCCCCTCTTGTCGGGTCTCCGAGTGCTGTTAAAAGTCGCTCTGCGTGCCAAGTTTGACACACGTACCGTTTGTTGCAGACCCTTAGTCTGATATACATAAAATGGCTCATATATGTTTAAAAACACAACAACGACATATAATTGGTACAATATTGAAAATAAAAAAAGGTACCGACTATTTCTCTCACCTATGTATAGTTTTATCCATGATACCACGAAGCTCTGGGTAATACGATACTATAGACATTTACAACTGATTCAGATCTCCCAAATCTCACTAAACTACTGATTCAGATCTCCCAAATCTCACTAAACTACTGATTCAGATCTCCCAAATCTCACTAAACTACTGATTCAGATCTCCCAAATCTCACTAAACAACTGATTCAGATCTCCCAAATCTCACTAAACAACTGATTCAGATCTCCCAAATCTCACTAAACAACTGATTCAGATCTCCCAAATCTCACTAAACTACTGATTCAGATCTTCTAAATCTCACTAAACTACTGATTCAGATCTCCCAAATCTCACTAAACTACTGATTCAGATCTCCCAAATCTCACTAAACTACTGATTCAGATCTCCCAAATCTCACTAAACTACTGATTCAGATCTCCCATTTATCATTAAAACAACTGATTCAGATCTCCCAAATCTCACTAAACAACTGATTCAGATCTCCCAAATCTCACTAAACTACTGATTCAGATCTCCCAAATCTCACTAAACAACTGGTTCAGATCTCCCAAATCTCACTAAACTACTGATTCAGATCTCCCAAATCTCACTAAACTACTGATTCAGATCTCCCAAATCTCACTAAACTACTGATTCAGATCTCCCAAATCTCACTAAACTACTGATTCAGATCTCCCAAATCTCACTAAACTACTGATTCAGATCTCCCAAATCTCACTAAACTACTGATTCAGATCTCCCAAATCTCACTAAACAACTGATTCAGATCTCCCAAATCTCACTAAACTACTGATTCAGATCTTCCAAATCTCACTAAACTACTGATTCAGATCTTCCAAATCTCACTAAACTACTGATTCAGATCTCCCAAATCTCACTAAACTACTGATTCAGATCTCCCAAATCTCACTAAACTACTGATTCAGATCTCCCAAATCTCACTAAACTACTGATTCAGATCTCCCAAATCTCACTAAACTACTGATTCAGATCTCCCAAATCTCACTAAACTACTGATTCAGCTCTCCCAAATCTCACTAAACTACTGATTCAGATCTCCCAAATCTCACTAAACTACTGATTCAGATCTCCCAAATCTCACTAAACTACTGATTCAGATCTCCCAAATCTCACTAAACTACTGATTCAGATCTCCCAAATCTCACTAAACTACTGATTCAGATCTCCCAAATCTCACTAAACTACTGATTCAGATCTCCCAAATCTCACTAAACTACTGATTCAGATCTCCCAAATCTCACTAAACTACTGATTCAGATCTCCCAAATCTCACTAAACTACTGATTCAGATCTCCCAAATCTCACTAAACTACTGATTCAGATCTCCCAAATCTCACTAAACAACTGGTTCAGATCTCCCATATCTCACTAAACTACTGATTCAGATCTCCCATTTATCATTAAAACAACTGATTCAGATCTCCCAAATCTCACTAAACAACTGATTCAGATCTCCCAAATCTCACTAAACTACTGATTCAGATCTCCCAAATCTCACTAAACTACTGATTCAGATCTCCCAAATCTCACTAAACTACTGATTCAGATCTCCCAAATCTCACTAAACTACTGATTCAGATCTCCCAAATCTCACTAAACTACTGATTCAGATCTCCCAAATCTCACTAAACTACTGATTCAGATCTCCCAAATCTCACTAAACTACTGATTCAGATCTCCCAAATCTCACTAAACTACTGATTCAGATCTCCCAAATCTCACTAAACTACTGATTCAGATCTCCCAAATCTCACTAAACTACTGATTCAGATCTCCCAAATCTCACTAAACAACTGGTTCAGATCTCCCAAATCTCACTAAACTACTGATTCAGATCTCCCATTTATCATTAAAACAACTGATTCAGATCTCCCAAATCTCACTAAACAACTGATTCAGATCTCCCAAATCTCACTAAACTACTGATTCAGATCTCCCAAATCTCACTAAACTACTGATTCAGATCTCCCAAATCTCACTAAACTACTGATTCAGATCTCCCAAATCTCACTAAACTACTGATTCAGATCTCCCAAATCTCACTAAACTACTGATTCAGATCTCCCAAATCTCACTAAACTACTGATTCAGATCTCCCAAATCTCACTAAACTACTGATTCAGATCTCCCAAATCTCACTAAACTACTGATTCAGATCTTCCAAATCTCACTAAACTACTGATTCAGATCTTCCAAATCTCACTAAACTACTGATTCAGATCTTCCAAATCTCACTAAACTACTGATTCAGATCTTCCAAATCTCACTAAACTACTGATTCAGATCTTCCAAATCTCACTAAACTACTGATTCAGATATCCCAAATCTCACTAAACTACTGATTCAGATCTCCCAAATCTCACTAAACTACTGATTCAGATCTCCCAAATCTCTCTAAATTACTGATTCAGATCTCCCAAATCTCACTAAACTACTGATTTAGATCTCCCAAATCTCACTAAACTACTGATTCAGATCTCCCAAATCTCACTAAACTACTGATTCAGATCTCCCAAATCTCACTAAACTACTGATTCAGATCTCCCAAATCTCACTAAACTACTGATTCAGATCTCCCAAATCTCACTAAACAACTGGTTCAGATCTCCCATATCTCACTAAACTACTGATTCAGATCTCCCATTTATCATTAAAACAACTGATTCAGATCTCCCAAATCTCACTAAACAACTGATTCAGATCTCCCAAATCTCACTAAACTACTGATTCAGATCTCCCAAATCTCACTAAACTACTGATTCAGATCTCCCAAATCTCACTAAACTACTGATTCAGATCTCCCAAATCTCACTAAACTACTGATTCAGATCTCCCAAATCTCACTAAACTACTGATTCAGATCTCCCAAATCTCACTAAACTACTGATTCAGATCTCCCAAATCTCACTAAACTACTGATTCAGATCTCCCAAATCTCACTAAACTACTGATTCAGATCTCCCAAATCTCACTAAACTACTGATTCAGATCTCCCAAATCTCACTAAACTACTGATTCAGATCTCCCAAATCTCACTAAACAACTGGTTCAGATCTCCCAAATCTCACTAAACTACTGATTCAGATCTCCCATTTATCATTAAAACAACTGATTCAGATCTCCCAAATCTCACTAAACAACTGATTCAGATCTCCCAAATCTCACTAAACTACTGATTCAGATCTCCCAAATCTCACTAAACTACTGATTCAGATCTCCCAAATCTCACTAAACTACTGAATCAGATCTCCCAAATCTCACTAAACTACTGATTCAGATCTCCCAAATCTCACTAAACTACTGATTCAGATCTCCCAAATCTCACTAAACTACTGATTCAGATCTCCCAAATCTCACTAAACTACTGATTCAGATCTCCCAAATCTCACTAAACTACTGATTCAGATCTTCCAAATCTCACTAAACTACTGATTCAGATCTTCCAAATCTCACTAAACTACTGATTCAGATCTTCCAAATCTCACTAAACTACTGATTCAGATCTTCCAAATCTCACTAAACTACTGATTCAGATCTTCCAAATCTCACTAAACTACTGATTCAGATATCCCAAATCTCACTAAACTACTGATTCAGATCTCCCAAATCTCACTAAACTACTGATTCAGATCTCCCAAATCTCTCTAAATTACTGATTCAGATCTCCCAAATCTCACTAAACTACTGATTTAGATCTCCCAAATCTCACTAAACAACTGGTTCAGATCTCCCAAATCTCACTAAACTTCTGATTCAGATCTCCCAAATCTCACTAAACTACTGATTCAGATCTCCCATTTATCATTAAAACAACTGATTCAGATCTCCCAAATCTCACTAAACTACTGATTCAGATCTCCCAAATCTCACTAAACTACTGATTCAGATCTCCCAAATCTCACTAAACTACTGATTCAGATCTCCCAAATCTCACTAAAATACTGATGCAGATCTCCCATTTATCATTAAAACAACTGATTCAGATCCCCCAAATCTCACTAAACTACTGATTCAGATCTCCCAAATCTCACTAAACTACTGATTCAGATCTCCCAAATCTCACTAAACTACTGATTCAGATCTCCCAAATCTCACTAAACTACTGATTTAGATCTCCCAAATCTCACTAAACTACTGATTCAGATCTCCCAAATCTCACTAAACTACTGATTCAGATCTTCTAAATCTCACTAAACTACTGATTCAGATCTCCCAAAACTCACTAAACTACTGATTCAGATCTCCCAAATCTCAATAAAATACTGATTCAGATCTCCCAAATCTCACTAGACAACTGATTCAGAACTCCCAAGCATCATTAAGAAACTGATTCAGATCACCTAAATCTCACTAAAATCATTTCTCATCTTATAATACTTTTTCTTCTTCGTTCAGCTTTTAGTGTCCAAATACACAGATCATAATGAGTTTAAATATAACATTCTTTTTTATATAGTGAAAACTTTAAATCTTTTTTTTAAAATCATTTTTACTATATAGATCTATTTCATTTAAAAAAAAGTAATCAACAGTTTTGCAAGAGTTAAGAACCGGACTCTGGTTGTTAAAAAATCTATTGTGAACACTGGTGAGCCGGATTTAGCCCACAGGTCGTGATTTTAGTACCTCTTGACCTAAATCATTTGACTATTATATGAAGTAATTTCTTTTCATTTTATTTCCCTTCACCTTTTCTTCGGGGGAGGGGGGAACGGGGTGTAAATGGATCAAACTTGTGTTAGGATTTATTATTGTTTAGTAAGCGCAAGTCAGATCTTGTATCAGACACACACATAGTACACTGGTGTTTAGATAGTACAATGGTGTCTAGATAGTACACTGGTGTCTAGATAGTACACTGGTGTCTAGATAGTACACTGGTGTCTAAATAGTACACTGGTGTTGGGACTTTTAGTGCCAAGTAAGCAGTTTTGCCGTTTCCCGCTGTCCGAGTCTGTCTTCGACTTGTAGAAATTCTTACTCGAGGTTATTGGCGGGATATTTTTTTCTGACTGAAATCAACAGTATATTTTACGTACATACTCAGGTGTGAATCTAGAAGTCTTGAGCCCACGTTACTATTTTAATAGATTTCTACGAGATTAAAGGGCGCACCTACCGTTATTCCGCACCCTACCTCTACTCAGTGGCGTAGCTAGGGGAGGGGGAGGTGGGGTCCAAATTCGAAAGTCCCCCGGGCCCCTACTTGAAGGGGAGCCCCCAAAGGAGTGTCCGAATTGTTGTTTTTTTCTCATGTAATAATGTCGAATGTCAAAATACAGGGGGCCCTAAAGAGGCCAAGCCCCCCGGGCCCCCAAATACCTAGCAAAGGCACTGCCTCTACTCCACGCCCCCACTCCCCAGTAAGTGTGAAATGGAACTTGATCTCTCATTTTGCGTCTTGCAAGACTGGAAACATGACGAGTGACATTTTGTTTACAGGGTTTCTCTATCGTAACAGTTATTTATAGACATCAATGCAGTGCACTCCTGTTTCTCCTGAAGTTTCAAAGTTCTTTTTGTTCTATGTGTCAAATACGATGAGGTCAAACAATATTCGATCTAGTGCGTTATAAGTGCATGCTTTTTTAATTCCGCGAAGATTATGTCATTGTATAAAGTGCGTGAATAATGTTATGTCTTAAAATTAGAAAATATTATCTGAAGGCAGATTTTTTTAAAATGGGGTCGCGATGGTATAGCAGCCGGCGCGTTCTATTCCAGTGTTCTATAGCATAGGTATCAAGCTCAAGGCCAGCGGGCCACATTCGGCCGAAGTAATTTTAAAATGTGTTTTTAAAGGTTTTACTTCTCCAAGGCTCATTAAATTGTTCCCTTAGATGGGCTGACAGCCTTAAGTGCAATTGACTTTTGGTAATCTGTGCGATTTTTTTTAACACCTCAGTTCTAGAGGAGTCAAATCCTGGTGTCCCTAGGTGATTGCTGAGTACCCAACATCTGTTTTGAGTCAGTGTAGTATAAAAGAGGCTGAGCGTTGTTCCAGCCAGGCAATCCCTTAGTGGGATATGACCACTCTAAGCGATTAACTTTCTTTAATTGGTCTAATTAAGACATAACAATCTATTTTATAAAAGGAATTTTTTTGTTCATAACTCAAAAGTTGTAAATTATCCCATTTGGATTAATTAGATCCATAATGGCCTGTAAAGCTGCGTTCACATGTTTCTCAGAATAAGACTCAGTCAGAACTGAAGAGTACACTTTCAGTATTATAAAACATGTACATAGAATAGAACGAGATATCATTATTGACAAGTACATAGGCTATTTTAAATTATAAAAAGTGCAAGGTATCACTATAGAAAATTCAACTTAGAATGGAATGGAACATGAAATCCTAGCTAGGCCTACATGATTTTTCTAACAAAAGCGCCCCCCCCCCCCCCCCACTAAAAAAAAAAAAAAAAAAAGAAGCCATAAAACACTGGAGGTAAGCGTCACCATCAAGTGTTGTCGTGGATTGTACAAGGCTATTTGTGAACGCCCACCTCGTTCTATGATTGTTGAACTATAACAGAGACTGTACAAATGTATTATAACAAGCTGCCATAGAAGTCTCAACCAGCTTAGTCTTAATATAGAAATTGGTGGTAACTTTGCCCCTCACCTCCAATCCAAATCTCGCCCATTTATTCATTTTCCGTATCAAGAAGAAAAAATGGCCAAGTCAAGTGGATTGGTATTTACTACCGCCCCCCCCCCCTTTTCCCTTTTCTCCAAAATCAATCGAATGTATCTAAAGCAAAGTGTTGACAAGTGAAGTAGATCCTAAGGTTGTTGAAGAGTACTGTAGGTAATGTTTACCTTGTGGTACTCTACTGTGACAGAAGTACTTAACAGTATGGTCTAGAATGTGTCAATTTGTAATTTATTTAGGGAGATCCTTCTCAGTTCTTTGGAAAGACAATGAAGGGTTGGGCGTGCGGCGTGACAGAAAGGAAGTAAAGTGTATCCGTTTCTTTGACTACGGCATACTATGGGTTTGTGTAACCAACACAATGACTACAAATCGTATACTTTTATTCCCATCACTCTGTGTATCATTATACAAACGTTTTTAAATTATTATACTTATAATTGTTGCGTAACAATAGAAAATGGCGTCTTACTCTATAAATCTATTAACCAATTTAGCAATCTATTTAGGTTAAAAGTACCCAGATCTAGTGAAAAAAAAAAACAAGTGGTGGAAATTGAACTCGCATGTTCTAAACCGTAACGGTCTGGTAAATTGAATATTTGTGCGGTGGACTTCAACCTTCACCTTGCACTCCCACCAAGACCTTTGTTATAATATAATTTCGTTTTGAAAAGCACGTAGGCACAGCAAGAGGCATGCATTGTGGAATGTGCATGGAACTATAACAACAATTAATTCGGAGGCAGAAGCTACGCGTCTATATGAAGAAAGAAAAAACTCCATCGAAATGGTGGGAGCGGAGCAAAGACCAACCATTTTAAATGTTTCATAATGAAAAGAAAATTATAGGATGGCATAGTGCTTCCTGTGTATCTCTCCCCCCTCATCCAGAATGCTTATGAATACCTTTCAACACATAAAAATAATTTTAAAAAAAACACTAATAGTACATAGCTTTGTTATTTGATTCATGCATGAAATAACATTTGGATAAAGGGAAGAAACACTGTCTGAACGTTTGTTACGTGGACAGATGTGAAAACTCTTCTGCTGTTTCTCATTTTGTTTGACTTTTAAAGTCATGATTTCATAACTCGACTTTCCATTCGAGTCATTTGAGATATTTTACCCAAGGACTAATAAGGAAAATACATTTAATGTATGGAATATATAATGAATATACTGATGGTCATTTCTACAGAGTGACTCTCCGTGCCACTACATTTAGCATATTGGTTAATGCCTCTATATACCTATAGTGAAGCCGGCTGGTCCTGTGGTTAGTTTATCGGACTATTAACCGACAAGTCGCTAATTCTATCCCTGCCATCCTAGTGGATGCAAAAATCTTCTAGAGCGCACTGAGCATGCTAAAATAGCATGGATAGAAGCGCTATATAAATAACCACTATTATTATTACATCACATGCTCTCTCCACTACATATAAACACATTAGTAGTCAGTAATACCAATGTAAGTTGTTTTTTATACCGATATCAGTTTGTTGCTTATGCCGATACAAGTTTGTTTGTTATTATGTCCATGTAAGGTCGTTGTTTATGCGCTACTTATACCGATCACCCTTACTATCTCTCTCTCTCTCTCTCTCTCTCTCTCTCTCTCTCTCTCTCTCTCTCTCTCTCTCTCTCTCTTATACACATACACCTTAAAAGTTAAAATAGTTATTATTTAGTCAATACGACTTACATTCTATTAGAACCATAAAGAGTAACAAAAAAGCATATCATTCGACAAGGGTCAACAAACTTACAACACGAACTCATTTACGTCTCGCTTCATTGATTCTGTTCAATGGGCAAGACAGACAACTCCAGTATTCATTCTATTTTTAAGAAAGTGTATGCGCTCTTAGTTTACAAAAATACTTCTTTTTTACACACCCTCATACATTCAATCTGCGGGATCCCTATCATTAAATAATAAATGTGAACGTCAGTAGCTGTACAAAATAATTTAAATAAAGTACAAAACTTGTGGTTTTATTTTTAAAAGTCAATTGAAGCCGATTAGCATTAATACCTCCCCTTAAGTATATATATATATATATATATATATATATATATATATATATATATATATATATATATATATATATATATATATATATATATATATATATATATATATGCATGATATTGCCTACAGCCTAAAATATATTAATTCATTTTTACCTATTTACATTCGTGTTTGAATCTATGTTATTTGGACTTTAAAGAAGAAAAGTCTAAAGTTAAAATATCTTTGGGAGAAAACACCTAATCCAACGGTCTTGACTGGAGTTTCGTGAAAGCTGAGTTTTAACCCGATACCGGGATCCATGAAAACATTATTGCCGGGCTGCATAAAGGTGAAAAAAAAACATTTTCACACCAATAAACCAATTTTATTATAAGTGAGTTTGATTATTACTTTTAATACAGCAAATGCATTTTTATAATAGACTGGCTACAAATTGTGTGGGCTGGTTTATCTGTTATAGTCTAGTATAGAAGACACAAACACACATTAACAAATTCTAATGGGGTAATGAAATAGAAGTATAAAAATAACCAAATAAAAATTAAGTTTGGAAGAAGAATCCACAACTGGTTATCTGTCTTTTGAATCAGCAAAGAAACTTGTCTATGCCTTTGTACTCTCGCGCCTCGACTTCTGTAATGCTCTGCTAATCGGAATACCTGACCATAAGGTCGCCAAATTACAGCGTATTCAAAATAGTGCCGCCCGCCTGGTCATGCATAAGTCAAGGCGCGATTCTGCGACAGTTCTCCTGTGTCGGCTCCATTGGCACCCTGTGAGAGCCAAAATTAATTACAAATGGGCGATACTTTGCCATCAGCGAGATGCCGTCCTATCTCAATGAACTAATCAAACCCTGTGTTTGGCAAAGAACACTTGGTTCTGCCGACTCCTCTCTTCTGAAGGTGCCCCTTTTCTCTCTGACGACCATTGGCCTTAGAGCCATCTCAATATCTAGCTGAAAAGTATGGAATCTACTTCCCATCCAACTCAGGTGAACGAGTTCTATCGTCATTTTTAAAAAGAACTTGAAAACACATTATTTTAATATTTCGCTAAACATTTTTAGACCCATACTGTTTTACTTATATATTAGGTCGCTTAATGCTACATTTATTTGTTTTGTCTTATGTTAGTAAAGTTTTAAAATATTAATTAGCTTTATATTTTGTAGCCTGGAGCAGGGGTCGGCAACCCAAGGCACGCATGCCAGATTTGGCACGCAGAGCGATTTTCAATGGCACGCGATATATCTCCCCACGAAAGAGATTTTTAATGCAAGTCAACAACGTACCGGTACGTCAGCATAATTAATGGTTGCTGCGTGATAAACTTTTTGAAAATCATAAAGTATGTCGACTGTTCAGGAAAGTTGGTGTGAATATATTTCATCACTGGACTTGCGATCAGTGATTTAACCTTTTTGTAAAGAAAGTCGATTGTATAGTATTTCACCCTTTTTTGATTCACATGCAATTAAAGTCTCTTCTACAAGAAAGTGATACTGAATATAGAGATCTGATGTTACACACAGTGTTCATTGGCTTAGACGAGGTGAAGTCTTGAATAGATTCATTTCTTATCTGTTAGCAATTAAGGTGTTTCTTGATAAAAACATTTTCCCATATTGAATGAGGAGAACTGACTGTTGAAGCCAATGTTTCTGAATGTCAAAGCGACACATTTCAGTGAGTTGTACTTACATTTATAAGGAAGAGGTTAGACCACTTGCATTGAAGCGGGATATATCTTGCCGTGAAATCAATTAGGAAACATTTAACTATTTCCCCACTTTAAGGCGTAGGCCTATTAAGATAGATAGATAGATAGATAGATAGATATATAGATCGATCGATCGATAGATAGATAGATAGATAGATAGATAGATAGATAGATAGATTGGCTATTTCAGATGTACTTTGAAGTGCTCAAGTAAAGTTTTCTAAACAAAGTCAAGACTTTAAATTCATGGACTCGTGTTTTTATACCTCCATAAGCCTGACTGGCTTGATCTTACTACAACCTACTTAGTTCTGGATATTTTTTTAATAGAGGGATATTTGTAATTTTAAAATGCAGCAATTTGAATTAAAACTTAAAAAAAGGGTATCTAAATATCCCCATTTGCGGGAAAGTCTAGAAGGAAGCTACTTAGGAATGTCACCTGCTATAAACAACTGTTAGGCATTTACCTTACTTTCAGCTTTAGGTTCAACTTACACTTGTGAACATATTTTAGCGCACGAGACAGCTGTTTCAAGCATACAATTAGGTCACTTACACTTGACCACTCCGAAGTAACTATATATATGTACCTGACATTGAACATTACAGCAGAGCATTCAAGACAAGACGCTCATAAATTGGTACAGACTAATTACATGCAAATGAATTTTTATGCTCGTCTTCTTCAAATAAGCATAAAACTAAAAATACATGTATTTGTTTTATTATTTCATGAAATGTAAGAGGCTTTCAATTTAACATTATGTGACACGGTGGTCGAGCGGCAGTGCGTTAGGCTTGCATACAGAAGGTCCTGTGTTGGAATCCTGGTGGAGGCTAGGCTTCGTTCCCGGGGATGGAGGTGTCCAAAAGTATACCCAGCTTTGATGGGTACTTTTAGTTGGGGTAGTTTATCTCTGGGCTTTGCGCTGTCCACACAATCCTCTAGTATGCCATGACCACAGAGAACTGGTGAACGCTGCTTTATTGGCCTATAGATCAATTTGGTCTGACGGGATACTTTACTTTACTATACTAGCCGTATATCATACAATTGTTTTAATTATTAATATTTAAAAAAAAATAAACTTCAAAAAAGAGTAAATAATCTAGGCAGGAAATGTTTATTTACCAATGTGTAACGTAAACTCATTTAATACCTCCAATGAAAGGAAAATAACTAAAAAGTAAAATTAGTCATATTACAAAACATGATTTCTTTGTTATCACTAAAATCAAAATGAATTTGAGACATTTAATTCAAAGGGAGATAATTGATCCGTTTTCTTTGTGTTAAAATGTTTTCATATGTTTCTAATTTTTTCTGTATAAAAATGTAATGGCTTACAATAATATATAACTTAAAAATTATCAATCATTAAAAGGTTGTTGAAAACCATATAAATATTATATGACTAAATAACTTCTATTTATATTTTTAGACCTGACATTAACTACCCTGTCAGTATGATCACTACGTATCAATTCCGCTTAACTGCACTCATAAGATTTGCTTAATTAGTTTGGAACTAAATGTACAAAAATAAATCTTAGTATGGTTGTGACCTAAAATCTAAATATAATGAGCTAATGGCAGGTGCAATAATTAATTCTTGGGAACTATAATATTATAATATTTTTACTCTAATCTTTTATGTGAAATTTGTTAAATAATGTTCTATTATTTTTACTACAGATCAATGCACACAAAAAATATGAATATCACAAACACGTCAATTTTTAATTAAATATAAAACGCTTTAACGATTTTCTCTATGAAGCTCCATTGCTTTTGGCTTTGGTCTTGCTACGGCGCTAACAAAATTGTTATAATATTATAAAAAAAAACAGCAGGTTAACGTTCAGGCTGTTGGCACACAGATTTAGAAATCCTAGTATATAGTAGTATAGCATCCTCTAGTAGTAGTATATAGTAGTATAGCATCCTCTAGTAGTAGTATATAGTAGTATAGCATCCTCTAGTAATAGTATATAGTAGTATAGCATCCTCTAGTAGTAGTAGTATATAGTAGTATAGCATCCTCTAGTAGTAGTATATAGTAGTATAGCATCCTCTAGTAGTAGTATATAGTAGTATAACATCATCTAGTAGTAGTATATAGTAGTATAACATCCTCTAGTAGTAGTATATAGGTATAGCATCTTCTAGTAGTAGTATATAGTAGTATAGCATCTTCTAGTAGTAGTATATAGTAGTATAGCATCTTCTAGTAGTAGTATATAGTAGTATAGCATCTTCTAGTAGTAGTATATAGTAGTATAGCATCTTCTAGTAGTAGTATATAGTAGTATAGCATCTTCTAGTAGTAGTATATAGTAGTATAGCACACTGTTAGCAAAAGGTTGCCGACCCCTGGCCTAGAGAATTATATTCGTGTTCTTAGTTGTTTGTTGCTCAATGTTAAATGCGCTCTGAGTTTACATTATGTTTGTTGGCAGCGCTCTACAAACAGTGGCGTATTTAGGCATGTTCCACATGTTCCATTGGAACAGGGGCCTCCACACAAAATGTGCCCGCACACTTCCCAAAAAGATTTTTTTTCGTTGAAAATGTAAAGTAAACCTAATGTATTCCACTACAATTTAAATCGCTCCAGTCCAACCAAGCTAAGCGCAACATAAAATGAATGATTTTACAGAATGTAACATGAATAAACGGCACTTTTGTGAGGTATGTGGAAGGCCAGGGCAAGGCCACGAGTGGCCCCAACAAAAATTTGAGAACAGGGTCCCCACAATCCTAAATACGGCCCTGTGTACAAATAGAATAATGTTAATTATTATAAATAGCCATGAGGCGCTTATTATGTAAATACTAAACTGTCCTTATTTTAGATGTTAATGCTGACGTTATTTTGGTTGTTCGCGATGACGTCATTGTAACTGTTAACGCTGACGTCATCGCACTAATCCCAGGAAGCCTGTCAATGGTGACGACGTTTCGAAGGTCAACGTAACCCTCGTGCTGTTTTGATGACGTCATCGTGGTCGCAATTGATGATGTCATTTCAGGCGTTAACGATGATGTCAGTGTGGTTTGAATTAATAATTTCTAAAAGTCCAACTTGACATCCGATTAAATTGAAATTATCAGAACAATGGACACCCCATTAATTACTAGAGAGCCGTTGCCAATCGAGACACAATGTATGTGATAAAAAAATCAACGATCTGTTTAAAATCGATTACAGCAGTTCGATGGTGATATAAATAGAAATAACCGATTGTGTATTGATCTGATTGTTTGAACAGATATTTTGTAGTCGGTGCGGCGTTAGCCATTGAATGCATCGATTTCTGTTGACACAGTTTTTATAAAGTGCAAGATACAAAAGACAAATAGCTAGGAGATTAAACCTGCATTCAGTTGTTTATAGATCTTATCAATAATGTGTTATTTATACAGCTATTAGCGAATATATCAATATAAATTTCCATCTGTCTGTCTAGCAGTCCATCCGTCTATATTTCTTTCTGCCTATGAGTCTTCTCAATCTGTCGATCTGTCAATATGTCAAGATGTAGACATGTCAACATGTTAATATGTAAATATATTAATCTATTTATCTGTTTCTCTAACTATCTATCTATTTGTCTATCTGTTTATCTGTCCATCTGCCCATCTGTCCGTCTGTCCATCGGTCCATCTGTCCATCTGTCTATCTGTCCAGCTGTCCATCGGTCTATCTGTCTATCCGTCTGTCCGTCTATCCATATATCCGTCTATCCGTCTGTCCGTCTATCCATATATCCGTCTATCCGTCTGTCCGTCTATCCGTCTATCCGTCTATCCGTTTGTCCGTCTGTCCGTTTATCCGTCTGTCCGTCTGTCCTCTGTCCATCTGTCCGTCTGTCCAGCTGTCTATTTGTCTATCTGTTTATCTGTTTATCTGTTTATCTGTCCATCTGTCCATCTGTCCGTCTGTCCATCGGTCCATCTGTCCATATGTCTATCTGTCCAGCTGTCTATCGGTCTATTTGTCTATCCGTCTATCCGTCTGCCCGTCTATCCATATATCCGTCTATCGGTCTATCCCTCTATCCGTCTGTCCGTCTATCCGTCTATCCGTCTATCCGTCTATCCGTCTATCCGTCTATCCGTCTATCCGTCTGTCCGTCTGTCCGTCTATGCGTCTGTCCGTCTGTCGTCTGTCCATCTGTCCGTCTGTCCATCTGTCTATCTATTCCTCAGACGTAACCGGCTGTATATTGCTTACTGAAGGCCAATATTTAAGTAAATGACATATTAAAAAAAAACGTTTTTTTCAGCCCACACACATCCTAAACAACAAGTACTGATGTTGCTCTCTATGGTAAATTCCAGATATTATAGTCTTCTTCTTCTTCTTCTTCTTCGTTCCTTAAAAATAATAATGGAGAGTTTCAATTATAGTCTTAGTTGTGGTAAGAAAAAAATTCCCTAACCACAGAATGGAACTCAGTAACCCTAAATGAAGACACCCCATTGGTTAAACCATGCGTTAACAACCTACGGCACGCGCGCCAGACTTGGCACGCAGAACGATTTTAAATTGTGAAGCACAAAAGACCCACAAAAGACAATTCAAGTCTCTTTAAAAAAAAAAAAAGCAGTATGCCTTTAATACTGTTGGCACGCTGAATGAGTTAGAAATCCTACCTTGGCGCACTAATTTCAATAGGTTGCCGACACACAGGTCAGTGGGCTCTTTCGCATACTGCCATATTACTTACACAAATAAAAAAATATCACAACAGAGAAATAGAGGTTCGGGATGAAACATAAACTGGATTGCAATTTAGGTAACACATAAATAATATCATTCTTTTTACGTTATAAAAATCAAATTAGTACGGTGTCAAAAATAATGGAATGACCCTGACGTGATTTGAACACGCAACCTTCTGATCTGGAGTCAGACGCGCTACCGTTGCGCCACAGAGTCTGCCGAACGTGATAAGTAAGTGTACATACATATAAAAACGTATGACAATATTACTGAACAAACTAGTAAAAGTAAAAAGATCATCGTGCAAGATGAGCAATCAGCTGAATACGATATAATTATCTATAAATACATGTGTGTATCCTACATAATTACACTTTAAGACACAAAGAGAAAGAGAGAGAAAGATGCAGAGAGAGAGCGAGCGAGACAGAGAGAGAGAAAGAGAGGAGTGAGTGGGAGTAGATGCATTTGCATTGGGTTTTCAAAACGTGACTATATCTAGATCAGCCTAGTATTCTGTTTTCCCCCCATTTTCCCCGGAAAACTGAATTCCCCAATGTATATAATTATTATAATAATGACAGTGGGCTGAGTAGGCCTGGCTACTAGACTCTATATACATCTGGTGTTAAATACCAGCGGTCGGCAACCTACGGAACGCGTGCAAGACATGGCACGCAGATCGATTTCCAATGCTACTCGGAAGACTCTAACGAATATAAATCAAGTATCTTTTACAAGAAAAGAGTAGGATGACTTTAAGGTTGTTGCCACGATGAATGAATTAGAAATCCTACTTCGGCACACTGTTATGAAAAGGTTGCCGACCCCTGGGTTAAACCATTCACTTACACAGTTTTATACCCTTGGGGATACTAAAAATGGAAACTTATAGATGTATTTATCCACAGATCCAAACTATAGGTGTGCGTTTAATGCGTTTTTTATTCAAACTTTGTGAAAGGAATGCTATCACAAAATGCTAAACTGTACGATGAACTACTCTTAATCATAGTAATAAGCTGACATTTTGGTATTAAACTTCAAACGAATGACAGAGATAGTGTATGAGTTGTCATTGAAACACTATCTATAACCGCTAATGGGGGGGGGGGGATGTCTAAAAATAACGTCACGTGCCAAGGGGCAAGGAGGGCAGACAAACATTTGTGACGGACGATATGTGAAGAGGTGGTGGGGGGAGGGGGAGACATTTCAGACAACGTGACTTCAAATAATAAAAATTTCCATTTTAACAAGTTTTCACTTAATTAACTGCAGCAATTATATTGTTTATTGTAATACTTAGATGTATAGGTCAATGGCATTAGTAGTGAAGAAAAAAAGGGTCATTTTTTAAAAATTGGAAACATGATGGTGGGGGGGGGGGGGGATTTGGGAAGGACGTGCAGAGCGTTGTGACGTAATATTGAGACCTTTTGAATGTATAGTATATATACAATATACGGATATATCAAACAGTTTATGTTTACATCAGCGCTTGCTTAATTTGTTTTTAAATGTATCATGGGCGTACCATTGTATGTATTCGACTGGCGATTCGAAAAGTCCAGGGTTCGAATCCTGGTGGAGGCTATGATTTTTTTTCCCAGGACTTGAGGGTGTCCTTGAGTCTACCCAGCTCTGATGAGTACCTGACCTTAGTTGGGGTAAAGTAAATGCGGCTTGGCATTGTGCTGGCCACACATCCCCTAGTATGCCGTGGCCACAGAAACTGGTAAACGCTGCTCCAACAGCCCTATGATCAGTTTGGTCCGTAGGTTACTTTAATTTTACATTGTATGTATTAATGTCACTGGCTTTATTGTACAATTGTATTATGTGACAAATAAAATATTGTTCATTTGTTGGTCGGGGCTTCAGATAAACACCTAGTGTTTTGACAACCGGTGTCTCTCAGATGCACTCAATATTTGTATTTCACTATGGTAGCCAGCAATGGATACAGTTATGGTGTGATAGTTCAATGTGCCGTATCAAGGTTATAGCAAGTGTCGTACGAGTGTTTTGTTCATTTATGACTTTCTACCCCTCCTCCCCTTCCCAACTCCACCCTAAACTATAACAAAAATGTGGAAGACCTTTTGTAAAATAAAAGTTATTGAAACTGCTTCAGGTCTATAGTTTTTATTTGTTTTCGCTTTTTTAAATATATATTATGTTTTATTATTGGTTTTTTCCATTTCATACGTTTTCTGTTGATGTGTTTTCTTTTAAAAAAATATTTTGACATCTTTTTCTTTTGATATTGTAACCCGGTAGTTGTGGAGTCGACTCGGTTACACGTGTGGTGGAGGTTTCAACTCACACCCTTGGCTTCGTTGGTCTGGAGGTATCTTTTGAAGTCGGATGGCAGCCTCTACTGTACTTTTGCAAATTTATATTTGACAACTTTCCTTAGACGTGGCTTCGTAAACGTCTAAGTCTAACAAACAATGTCACGTTCTAACCAAACAGTAACCAACGCTGTTGTCTTATGAGAGAAAAGTGTATGACTTTATTCAATGGTAGCGGAAAATGGCTAGCAATAATAATACAATGATGAAGGTAAACTATTAGCAGATGCAGGCAATTTATCAACAAAATGCAAAACTTCGTGACTAAACTGGCATATAAAATGGTGGATCAAACAATCTGAGTAGAACAATATTTACAATAGTTAGATCTGACTTCTAACTAAAATGAAAGTGTGTCTTCTTATGAGACTGGCGCTAGGACTAAATTTACAGCGAACAGTTTCAACTTATATAGCGGACATGAAGAGGGGGAGTGTAAACTATACCAATGGTTTGACATCTGGTACTAAATTTTGAGATCAACAGAAGGATCTCCCTGGCCTTAGAAAGTCGCCCAATTATGGGCCATTTGCAGAAGGCCAGAGCTATGCATAAAAATGTCAATGTTCACCGTTGGCGATCAGAAAAAAATGATATCAACTGGAATTATATTTCCTGAAACAGTGACAAGATAAGGTAGGAAATATATGGTCACCCAGGAAGGTGGAAAAAGGGGGGGGGGGCGAGAGGGCACGATATTCACGAGACTATGTGACCCTTAATTGCAATCTGGACACTGGTCGTTAAATTCGTACGCCATTCAAAGTTGGAGGGAGATGATTCCTATCTTAACAGGTAAGGGGGGATAACCACGTCGCGGGTGGAAAAGGTGACACGGGAGGGTTGGGGGGGGGGGAGGGCGGTATAGTATCATTTTACTTGGCCGGGAAACCCCGCTATATGGGAACAAGGTAATATACTAACATTTACAAACAACATTTATATTTCTAAACCTTCTCTCTCTCTCTCTCTCTCTCTCTCTCTTACGCTTAATCAAAATAATGTACATATATTCCTAATCCATACATGGTTGTGATGCTAATACATTTGTTATAAACATTGGCAGTTATAAAATTCGGCCTATGTGACGACCGATTCGTTTCCATTCGTCACAGATATGTTGTTTGCATGTTTTGTTTGTTTTTATTTGAATTCGTTTGAAATGTTCGGTTTTGAAATTCGATTCTTTTAACACATTAATTTTTTTATATGTTTTCGTTTCGATATAGATATAGTTTGTTTTCATATATTTTGTTTTGGAATGTTTTGTTTTGATAATGTTTTCTTTAGATATAATATATTCATTTTTAAGGTGGGTGTTTGAAGCTTCAATAAATTGTTTTTCAAGTGTTCTGAAAGGAAAAACGATGTTTAGGCAAAATCTTTTTGTTTACTTTTGATTTAAATAAAATGTAGCAAAGCAGCGTTAACGCCATTTCTTTTGGCCATAGCAACCCAGAGAATTATGTGGCTTACACACAGCTCAGCGGCGTTTACTTTACTTCATGACACCCGTTGGAGCCCAGGTAGACTCAGAGACAAACTCCAGAACCGAAGTTTAACAATTGTAGAAAAACTACACTAATAAACAAAGACTGAGAAATATGGTCTATAGTCTATACATAGCTAGAATGGGTTTTATAATATGGTCTATACATAGCTAGAATGGGTTCTTTAAATAAGTCAGTCGCGCTAACAACAAAAAAGGGTTGAAACAAAGACTAGAAAAGAGAAACAACACTTTCCTACCACTTATTGGCGTCACCATGAATGCAAGGGGATAAAAAAAAAGGGGGAGGGGAGGGATATAGTATATATTCTTACCGTATAAATTTACATAAGTTCGTTCTAGATACAAGAGTATTACGTGCATGACCTAAAACTCTTTCAAGGCGATAAGGATTGGGCAGGGCTAGAACCCGGTTCATCACGTTGACAGTCCCGATGTTCTGACCGCAGGACCATCATTGCCATCAGCAAATTCTGAACACGGGCAAATATTCGTCATACACTATTTTTATACATTTTTTATTTAACTTTTATAAATTATTGAAATTAAATAATTATTTCGAGTTTTATATTCTCATTTTCTAAAAAAAAAAAAAAAAAAAAAAAAATTCAGGCAAAATTAGTTGTTTATATTTGTACGAAAGTAATTTTTTTTAAATAAGAAAACTATAAAAACGAAGTTTTTATTATACTCCCTTTATTTGCAAACTAAGTTTACCATCATGTAATTAAATAATTGATTGACTACTGCAAATGAAACGTACAGAAAAATATCTGTGTCGCAAATCTCAAAAATATCTCCTTACTCCGTATGAATTGTTCTAAATTTAATCTTTGCGCATAATTTTTTTTCTAGCTTTGCGCCGAAAAAGTATAAAAAGTTGCGCAGGCATTTTTAACGCGAAATCAAAATATTTCTTATACTTTCCTTTTAAGAAATGAATATTGTCATAAGTGTAGTATTGTTAAGTCGTTTTAACTGAAAATTTGATAGGATGTATTGTTAGTCGGGGCAAGTCTGCTGTCCAAATTTCAGCTTGATCGGACCACGGGAAGTGGTCGAAAAATCGAAGCCAAATTTTGCACCATGCATTGACGATTGACGATTGCAGACATTGCAACTTAAAATAAAGGGAGTAAAAATAACACATCGCCGATACATTAAACGATTGTTGAACACGGTAACGCTGCTAGTTCGAAAACAAATCTATGGAAAGGGAAATTCATCCACAATTTATAATTGCACGACTAGTTTAGCTTAAATAATAAGTCAAAGTACAAAAGTTAAATAGTCCCGTCTGACCAAATTGATCCCTAGGGTCGGTGAAGCAGCGTTCAACGGTTTCTGTGTCCTCGGCATACTAGGGGATTGTGTTGCCAGCCCTATGCACAGCCGCCTTTACTTTACCCAAACCAAGGTTAGGTAACCATCAGAGCAGGGTAGACTCAGGGACACCCTCCAGACCCGAGAAATAACCCTCGCCTACACCAAGATTTGAATCGAGGACGTTTGGTTCGCCAGCCGAACGTGCTTCCCCCCACCACCATGCTTCCATTGAGCTTTTGTAGAAGTAGAAGCATAGTTTTGTAGAAGCATAGTTTTGTAGAAGCATAGTTTTGTAGAAGCATAGTTTTGTAGAAGCATAGTTTTGTAGAAGCATAGTTTTGTAGAAGCATAGTTTTGTAGAAGCATAGTTTTGTAGAAGCATAGTTTTGTAGAAGCATAGTTTTGTAGAAGCATAGTTTTGTAGAAGCATAGTTTTGTAGAAGCATAGTTTTGTAGAAGCATAGTTTTGTAGAAGCATAGTTTTGTAGAAGCATAGTTTTGTAGAAGCATAGTTTTGTAGAAGCATAGTTTTGTAGAAGCATAGTTTTGTAGAAGCATAGTTTTGTAGAAGCATAGTTTTGTAGAAGCATAGTTTTGTAGAAGCATAGTTTTGTAGAAGCATAGTTTTGTAGAAGCATAGTTTTGTAGAAGCATAGTTTTGTAGAAGCATAGTTTTGTAGAAGCATAGTTTTGTAGAAGCATAGTTTTGTAGAAGCATAGTTTTGTAGAAGCATAGTTTTGTAGAAGCATAGTTTTGTAGAAGCATAGTTTTGTAGAAGCATAGTTTTGTAGAAGCATAGTTTTGAAGAAGCATAGTTTTGTAGAAGCATAGTTTTGTAGAAGCATAGTTTTGTAGAAGCATAGTTTTGTAGAAGCATAGTTTTGTAGAAGCATAGTTTTGTAGAAGCATAGTTTTGTAGAAGCATAGTTTTGTAGAAGCATAGTTTTGTAGAAGCATAGTTTTGTAGAAGCATAGTTTTGTAGAAGCATAGTTTTGTAGAAGCATAGTTTTGTAGAAGCATAGTTTTGTAGAAGCATAGTTTTGTAGAAGCATAGTTTTGTAGAAGCATAGTTTTGTAGAAGCATAGTTTTGTAGAAGCATAGTTTTGTAGAAGCATAGTTTTGTAGAAGCATAGTTTTGTAGAAGCATAGTTTTGTAGAAGCATAGTTTTGTAGAAGCATAGTTTTGTAGAAGCATAGTTTTGTAGAAGCATAGTTTTGTAGAAGCATAGTTTTGTAGAAGCATAGTTTTGTAGAAGCATAGTTTTGTAGAAGGATAGTTTTGTAGAAGCATAGTTTTGTAGAAGCATAGTTTTGTAGAAGCATAGTTTTGTAGAAGCATAGTTTTGTAGAAGCATAGTTTTCTTGCAGGATCAATAGTTCTCTAGATCCAAAATTTCCTCATAATACGAGTAAAAACCTCAATTTCAGAACAACCGTAATAAGGAACGAATATTTAAAAGTCAAAGGTTGCTCGAGTGAATGTGTACAATAAAAAATAATTGTAACCTAACTCATGTCCGATATTTCAGTTGTATGAAAGAAATTTTTCATGGCCAAATATTGTAGTGATAGGGGACATCGGATTCTGGAAATTCCATTGAAAACGAAAATATCGCAAGTCAAAACATGTAGGGAACATGTTGGAACCAGGTTTTATAATAATTGTTTTTCTATAGTAAAAGTGTATACATTGAAACGTACGCTATTTAAAATGCCACTTAATTCTATACAACTAATAAAGCAAAATTCATGCGTTTCTTCAACCACCGAACGCATATCTATAGAGTTAACAATGGACATATTATTATACAGTTACTTGATCTAAAGCATTCAGTGGTAGGCCTATAGACCAATATTTCTTGGAATCACAGCCAAGTCTTTTAGATCTATTTATTTCAATTATTATTACTAAAGACGCAAGTCATGTATAAAACCAACTCAAGTATAGACTACAAGGTTTCAAGGTTTGATTCCGTTTTTTTTTTAAATCTTTTCATTGCTTTTTTCTTTCTTAGAATTTCCTTTCCCTGATCTTTAGAACTGATGAAAGCGAAATTCTGGTATCAATAACACCAGTGATACTATAAGTGTGGGCCACACAATCCCGTATCCTGTTCTTTTCAATGCAAGGGCTGGGTTTCTGGTATGTTGTTTACACATACTGAATAACCCTGATACAATTCAGTCCCTCCCCCTCCTCACACACACACACACGCACACACACACAAACACACACACACACACCACTTGTGTCATTATATAGAAATCTATCCTGGACATGATATTTGTCATAATTTCTCCTGAAAATAAAATTACATTGAAGACCCTACTGGTAAGAGTAATAGTACTAAAGTCACACTACGTTAAGTTTCAATCTAATGGGAAAATACCTGCATAGTTTGTTTAATAAGGGGTTTGCGAAGAGTGTTGCTTAGGTTTATACTTTGGAGTCAGTAGTTATTCTACATGTCTAATGTTTTCAAGAAAAGACTTCCATTTCAAATCATTTTAAACACTATTATATTTTTTATAAAGTTACGAATTGGTTTAAATAGTTTAGAAACTAATGCAATCAATTATAACCCAGACACTTGTCTAAGGAGGAAAATAAAAGATTATCCACTCACACAGGATGCTTGCATCCCGAGACTCAAACCGACTTGAATATTGCTCTCGTCTGCAGGGTCTTTCAAACATGTCATACTAAAACCCTCTCTCCACGGCGTAGAACGACGGCCCTTCAGGTGCTGAAGTTCGGGGTGCCAATAGAGGAAACCCAGCCTCAAATCAATAGAAGTTCAAGCCGGCTCTAGGTTTGTTGGCGCCCTGGTCAAGTTGAACTTCGGCATGCTCGAATGTTGACACACAAGTGACCACCACTAATTTAATCAACATTTTCAAGTAAATGTATAACAAATTTAATGGGTGTGTGTAATAACTGAGTTTGTTGTTTTAAAATATATATACAATTTATGAACACATCAGATAGTATTCACTTTTATTACACACCGATAATTCCCGTTGGACCAAAATTGATCCATAAGGCCGGTGAAGCAGCGTTGACCAGTTTCCTTGAGCTTGGGATACTAGATGAGTGTAATGCCTGCACAATGCCCAGCCGCCTTTACTTTTTTTTTATAACTAACGTCATGTCTACGTCAGAGCTGGGTAGACTCATGATGACAACGGGATTTAGCAGAATTTTAGCCCAGATAAGCATAAAGACAAAAACACTTTCCTTATCCCTTATGCGAGAAAAATGCATATAAAGTCTCTTTCTTCTCGAGTGGCACTCGGGCATGGAATTGGTTACCTGAACAAACCAGTAAAACCACTAACTTAACTTTATTTAAAACGGATGAACGCAATAATTTTCTTTATAGAAGGAGTGTCTGTAATGTATAAGATAAGAACATTCAATACGCTAATTGATGTGCACCTAGTGCACAGTGATGCAATTGCCTAATTTATCAGTCCAATGTGTAAAATTCTCGATACGATACAATCTCAACACCAATACCAAAATTTACTACTAAAGAGAATCAAGCTAAACAGTGAATTGTTTTGATGATTTAAAACTAAAGAAAATAAGGAAGAACGCAATTGCTGTCACTTGTCACACTGGGCTATCAGCGCCCTTATTGATTTTTTTTTTTATATACAACAGCTGCCACTCTATTTGAGGCAAGAGCATAATAATTATCGAAGCCCTTGTTTTCAAAGAAAATGAAAATAGAAAGTTATTGAGCCATTACCCACTTTAAGAAATTTATAACCACCGCACCACCTTTCCCCACGCACACATACACAAACACAGAGACCCATTAATGAACATTGTAAAAGGTAACGTCCCCTGCGTTTTATTGTCAGTACACTTGACGTTAGTTGTGAATGGGGTGCCTGGAACTCCTCCCTCTTGCAATGTGGCTTAAAACAGGCCGAGTTGTTGGGGTTGGGTTATGATTTAGGACATCACATACCCTTGCAATAGGTCAAGGTTACAAGATTGCTGCCCCCCTGGCTGCCATCGCTCTGATTATTGTCACGTGCCAAACGGTCATCGTTACCCCTCCCTTCTAAGTGGGCAATAGTAAGCCTTGGACAAAGATACAACATACTCGATTCAGTTTTCCAGACTAAGAGAAATTAAAACATTAGTAGATAGTTAGTTTAGTTTGTAGCCAATGGGTCATCCCTATTTGACGTATGCGATTCCGGAGATTCAATATTTACTGCCTTCTCACATTCTTGTATTCAAATCACATCTCTTCACTTCTTCCTGTCGAAACAAATCTCTTAACTCAACATAGATTTAAAAAAATTAACATCAACAATTCACTTTCACCTGTCAGTTCTAAGAATAACATCGTGTATAAAGATCAATGAAAATTATCAATAAAAAAAAGGAACTTCTAAATATTGATTTTATGATATCATCGAAGGGACATGTTCCAGATCTGAAGTTCTGAGCTCCATTTCTGGAATTGAAAAAAAAGAGACGAGATATCTCTCTTATACTGCTCGGATAATGAGACACTTTTCAGGCCCGAGTACAAAAAGTGTTGTTTTTTTCTATGTTTTTTCAGTTCAACTAGAACACGATGTTCAATTCACAGAATGGACAGAAGGCCATGAAGAGACGGTGATTTTAGCAACCAATACGCTGAATGCTTATAATTGACTCTTAACTGTATGCTGGGAGAATTTAATATCGTCCGTGATGATACTGATTTGATAGAGATATGTATTATGTGGCGGCCCATTATAAAATTGTTGTATTTACTTAGCGCACATGAACAATTTGTAGTCAAAAGACATATAGAGATAAAGAAATAACGTTTCTAATCCCATTTGCAAATTGATATAAAAGCTAATTTCCACCCAGAGGCATTTAAACTTAGAACATAAAACGGGTTACCCAAACCAGCCAGGAAAACCAACAACTTTACATCATTCAAAACAGGTTTCGGCATCCTACGTAACACACGCATGCCAGACTTGGCACGCAGAGTGATTTTCAATGACACGCGGAAGAACCCCCCTCCCCACCCCCAAAAAAGGCAATTCAAGTCTCAGAAAAAGAGCAGAATAAGTTTTAGGTTGTTGGAGCGCTGAATGAAGTTACAATCCTACTTTTGTTACCTATTATCAAAAGGTTGCCTAGCCCTTATTTAAAAACATCTTTTATAAATGCACGACTAGACTCAAACCACTACTAAAGGTAGGGCGCATTAACTGTTTGTGTAGGAGGAGCTTATTACAACGACTTAGTTAAAGTACAGCTTCTAGCTAGCCTGAAGAATATTTAGAGAAAAGAAAAAAGAAGGGGGACGGGCTCTTTATAATGACCGAATTAAATGACAACTTTGACAACACGATATAGAGCTAATGAGAACATAAAAGTTCATTGATCAGTGATCATATATTGATTGTTTTAGCCACACTGGCCGTGGCACTTTTCTACGGGTCAAGATGTGTAGTTCATCTCTTTTTGTTCCGGCCGCATTCTTGCATAGCTCAAGAGTTAGAACAAGTCCCAACGTGTCATTTCGCTGAGATCTTGGCCTCGCAGGCGAAAGTGATAGGGAAATTGAGGCGTAAATACGGAGAAAACTTTGTAGTGTGTAAATCGTTAGAATAGCAATTTTCAGTTTTGTATGTAGTCTATATTTAGTTCAAATAGAGAAAAAGGAAGTGGTGATGTGAGCACACATTGATATATAAAAGACATACCAGACAGATCAGAGAGACAGATCAAGCTGACAGAAATATAGGCAGATTGATAGATTGATAGATTGATAGATTGATAGATTGATAGATTGATAGATTGATAGATTGATAGATTGATAGATTGATAGATTGATAGATTGATAGATTGATAGATTGATAGATTGATAGATTGATAGATTGATAGATTGATAGATTGATAGATTGATAGATTGATAGATTGATAGATTGATAGATTGATAGATTGATAGATTGATAGATTGATAGATTGATAGATTGATAGATTGATAGATTGATAGATTGATAGATTGATAGATTGATATATTGATAGATTGATAGATTGATAGATTGATAGATTGATAGATTGATAGATTGATAGATTGATAGATTGATAGATTGATAGATTGATAGATTGATAGATTGATAGATTGATAGATTGATAGATTGATAGATTGATAGATTGATAGATTGATAGATTGATAGATTGATAGATTGATAGATTGATAGATTGATAGATTGATAGATTGATAGATTGATAGATTGATAGATTGATAGATTGATAGATTGATAGATTGATAGATTGATAGATTGATAGATTGATAGATTGATAGATTGATAGATTGATAGATTGATAGATTGATAGATTGATAGATTGATAGATTGATAGATTGATAGATTGATAGATTGATAGATTGATAGATTGATAGATTGATAGATTGATAGATTGATAGATTGATAGATTGATAGATTGATAGATTGATAGATTGATAGATTGATAGATTGATAGATTGATAGATTGATAGATTGATAGATTGATAGATTGATAGATTGATAGATCGGTAAATTGGTAGATTGACAGATTGACAGATTGAAAGATTGAGATCAATGCAAATGACTGTACTACATCGCAATGACTTTATCTTTTCCACTATGTCTTGACTCTATTCCTCTTTATTCATTTTATACTTTACCATGGACTTAAGTCTTTCTTTTTACATTGTTATAATAATATTTCTATTTCCTCTTTATTCATTTTATACTTTACCATGGACTTAAGTCTTTCTTTTTACATTGTTATAATAATATTTCTATTTCCTCTTTATTCATTTTATACTTTACCATGGACTTAAGTCTTTCTTTTTACATTGTTATGATAATATTTCTATTTCCTCGGGTCTTACGGGGTCTCCGCAGTACAAAAAAAAGTCGAAGAAGGTGAGAGTGAAAATAATTTGAAATTTATAATCCCTGTCACGAAACGTATTGTACAGATCCGCATGAATGCCAAATTGAACCCAACCAGGGCTAGAACTGCTTTTGTACTTGGAGCAGAAAATAGCCATCCGCAAGAACACAGGATACTAATCTCACGTACTGTGACAAGGTACAAGGCTTTATAAAAGAATAATGGGGGCACGGCTTGCAGCGCGCCCAGTTGTTGTACCAAATGTCCTGAATTCGATACCTTGTGAAAGCTATGATTTGTTCCCGGGTCTAAATTGTTCCCCGAGTCTATCCAACTCTGATGGATACTTGGGGAAAAAGTAAAGGTGGCTTGGCATTGGGTTGGCAACACATCCTCTTGTATGGCCACAGAAACTTGTAAACTCTGCTTTAGAGCTAGTATGGATCAACTTTGGCATGAAAGCTTTAGGTCTACTTACTATGACTTTTTAATAGTTCTATAATACTAATTTATAAAAAAACAAATTTATAATATTATCTGAGTTATTTTATAAGGCCTGTCATTCGTGTGGCAGTGCGTTCGACTGGCGATCCGAAAGTTCGGGGTTCGAATCCTGGTGCAGGCTAGGATTTTTTTTCCCGGGACTTGAGGGTGTCCCCACCTAGCTCTGATTGGGTACCTGACACTAATTGAGGTAATGTAAAGGCGGCTGGGGATTGTGCTGGCCACGCATTCCCCCTCGTATGCCGCGGCCACAGAAATTGGTGAACGCTGCTTATCACCAGCCCTGTGATCAGTATGGTCCTAAGAGTACTTGACTTACTTACTGTCCGACATTAACTATCAAAGGACGCCACAAGAACGTGACAACGTTCTTATCTTATCTTATACATTACAGACGCTCCTTCTATAAAGAAGATTATTGCGTCCTACGCTCATCCGTGGTCCGAGTCTAGTCTTGCATTTTTATTAATGTTTTAAATGATGTTAGGTTATTGGTTTTCCTGGTTTGTTCAGGCAACCCATTCCATGCCCGAATGCCACTCGGGAAGAAAGAGTACTTATATGCATTTGTTCTCGCATAAGGGACAAGGAAGGTGTTTTTGTCTTTATGTTTATCTGAGCTTTGCAACAGATTGTTATTGGGTTGTATTTCTAAATTAGAGTTTAATGCCTTATGTATTATTACTACTTTACTCTTTGCCCTTCTGTCCTCTAGTGTTTCTAGGTTTAGTGATTTGACTAATGGTGTTACTCTTGTCAATTGGGAATATTCACTAGTTATAAACCTTGCAGCTCTTTTTTGAATTTGTTCTAATTTTTTAATGTTTTCTTTAGTTGATGGGTCCCATACAGATCCTGCATATTCTAGTATAGGCCTAACTAATGTGAGATAGCATTTTAGTTTTATATTCTTATTACATTTGTAAAAGTTCCTTTTTATGAATCCTAATGTTTTGTTTGATTTTTTATTACTTCATCAATGTGAGGGTTCCAAGATAACGTTCGAGCGATAACGCAACATTCAACAGTGGTGCCCCCCAACGACCCACTTATGGTACATGTGGAGGTGAAGAAGTAATTTCAGATTATTGTGTAGACAGGAAAAACATTTGCATGGAGCTGAAACACAGACGTTTACGTATAACAAAGTCTAAATAGTAGGTCAAGCGTATGGCGATTCTTGCTTTGGCAATAACAATGTATAGATGTAATGTGTATGCTACTATTAAAAGCTAACCTATTGTGACATGTGCCATGGGTCGTGGCGCCTTAACTGGGACACGAACACCACATGCGTGAACACTCGTGGTACGATCCAAAGGCAGATCACGCCACGAAAACTATTGGTTACTCGTAGGGCTGACCTAGGACACGCTAGACCACTTTTGAAAATGAAGAAAGTTGGGGGGGGGGGAGGTTTAAGACCACGAGGAGAAAAAAAGGGAGGGGGGGAGGTTTAGACCACGAGGAAACAAAAAAGAATCTGCGGCAAAAGCCAACAAGATATACAATACAAACAAACAACTTGTTCAAATCTTGATAGTCTAAAGACCACGGAAAGTGCTATTGAATGGGACGTTACTTTTGTATGTGTGTGTGTTTGTGTCTGTAGGTTAGGGGTGGGGAGTGGAGTCGGGGGAAACGAATTAAGAGAAAGGGAGAGGACGGGGGAGGGGGGGTTGTTTCCAAGGCTACCGTATGCCTAAACAAGTCGGGCACGTTTGGGCCACAACGTACGTTTTTCGCGGTTTTTACTATCAGACTCAGGTATGCCGTTCCGTTAAACGCCATGACAAAAAGGTCATAAAAGTTTGTATCTTATGGCGGGCTGGGGGGTGTGTGGTGAGTTCAATAAAACCGTTCCCAGGGGGGCATAATTGTCTGGGGCGTGTCCGTTAGAAGTTGTAGGCGTGTATATGAATGTGTATATGTGTTTTTATTCTGTGCACAAAAAGTATTTACAACGTGCTTAAAGCACTGACGACAGGCAAGGGTGTCCAGCGGTGGTGACCGAGAGTAGAGATCGTCATAGTAGTGGAACAGGGTTGGGGAGGGCATGGGGGTCTAAGTAGCAAGGAATTGTCGAACCGAAGGCCCCGGGTTCGAATCGTGTGGAGGCTAGGATTTTACCCCCTGAGTCTGCCCAGATCTGACGGGTACCCGGCATTCAGTGGGATAGAATAGAACGCGGCTAGCCGTTGTGCCGGCCACACAATCCTTTTCTTCTTCTTCGTTCTCAAATGTTATGATTGGGAGGATTCAGACAACAAGTCCGATAGTTGTAATGAACTGCGCCGTGGCGGTCAGTTGCTCTAGTCCACCGAACAGTTTGTCATTGTTTGTCATACAATCCCTTTGTATGCTGTGGCCCCAAACTGTATGTACACTGGTCTGAATTGGATACTTATTTTTTTACAGTGGAACTAGTTTAAAGATAACCAGATGAACGGGTTTCTATACCAGTGGATGCAACGGTTCACATTTTTCGCACTGGTAGTACCCTAGTTTTCAGACGAAAACTAACAAACTGCAAATAAACAAATCACTGTAAAAAAGGCAACGGTAAATATGGCAAAAGTTCCAAAATGCTTAAAATGGTAACAGTAAAAATGGCAACAGTAAAAATGGCCAACAAATCATATCTCTACTGTTTTTATTGAAATTGTTAGTAGTACAACACTATTTTGTCTACAAAATGCAGTTTATGAATTAAAACAAGGTTTACGGTTGCCTTTTTTACCTTGCCTTTTTTACCTTGCCATTTTATCATTGCCATCTAATCACCAGAACTATAAAAAAAACAACAGGATTTCAACAATGAATAACGAAAAAGGACCAAAGCCTTACAAGATGCTAAAGAATACACTTACTATAAAATAATATTTATTTTATTTAAAAAAATATATTAAAGGGGGATTGTGTGGCCAGCACAACGCCTAACTAAATTCACTTTCCACGCACCTTTTAAAGCAAACGAATACTCGATTCGATTTTAGGTGTGAGTCTTTTCAGCTTGATAATGTAACGCTCTACCGCCCGCCCACAGGGTAGTGCCAATTGACTCTACGTAATGGGTACTTGCAAGTCGATGGTGAAAGAGAAAGGGCGGGCTGAGTTGGCCACACAATCCCCTAGTATGTTATGGCAACAGATACAGGTGACTGTTACTTCACTAACCGAAACTATTATTTACAGGGGGGAAATAACGTGTCCGAGTAAAGTGCAGGTATCGTAAAACGAGGTGTTACTGAGTTTGATTGTTCTCTTTTTACATTCATACAGGCAGATAAGTATAACCTAGACACATGCACAATATGAAGTCGTTTATGTCAACAAAATACTGAGAATGGCAGGGATTGGCTTTTGTGAAAGTTTGACAGCAGTTGCGTGTCAGGACAACTTACTGTGACGTCAACAATATTACCTGTGTATATAAATGTAACTATTTTATATCTCGTTTTTTAACGACAATCATCTAAATTAAAACGTTTTGTGAAATTCTTTTCTAATTATTTAACTTGTAAGAAAATGAAATAACAATTAATCTTTTTATTGACTTTTAAAAATCTTGCTTTTTTTTTAAATCTTGAAATGATGGTTGAAGAGAAAAGAACTAGCATTTAAAAAAATAATCAAATAATGTCCATTTCACTTGAAAAAAAAAAAACAACTAAACTTAAAGAAATGTGTTTGTTTTCAAATGTAACTTATATTAAAATCAGGTACTTGGAAAAGTATTTTTTGGACCTCGAGCGTGAAATGCATTGATATATTTTTAAAACATTTTGAAGCCTGAAGTATTTTATTTTGGGGGCCAACATGTTTTCCTGTCCCGTTTTTATCTCTCTGTTTCTACCATTTTTATCGCATTTTCCTGCATTATTTTTTCCCGGTGCTATTTTTTTTTACTGTTATATGTTTCCAGTGCTATTTTCTCTTGCGTTATATTGTACCGGCGCTTTTTTTTCCCGCGTCATATTTTCCCGGTGCAATATTCTCCTGAGGGGGGACTGTGACCGAGCGGCAGCGCGTTCGAGAATGGCGTACCGAAGGTTTTGGGTTCGAATCCTAGTGCAGGCTAGGATTTTTTTCCCGCGTCTTGACTGTGTCCCTGAGTCTACCCAGCTCTGATGGGTACCTGACATTAGTTGGGGTAAAGTAAAGACGACTGTGTATAGTGCTGACCACACAAGCACCCAGAAACTGGTGAATGCTTCTTCACCGGCCCTGTAGATCAAATCGGTCCTACGGGATATTTTACTTACTTATTTTATATTCCCCTGCGTTGTTTCCCCGATGAAAAATATTTTGCGGTGTTTTGTTTTTCCCATTTAATTTATTCCAGTATATATATATTTAAATATCGTTAGTTTTTTCCCCCGTGTGAACTGCACTATTAGCCTCGCTGCCTATAGACCTTAGTGTACTATTAGCCTCGCTGCCTATAGACCATAGTGTACTAATAGCCTCGCTGCCTATAGACCATAGTGTACTAATAGCCTCGCTGCCTATAGACCATAGTGTACTAATAGCCTCGCTGCCTATAGACCATAGTGTACTTTTGTTTCAGAAGCTCAGTCAAACTCACCCCCACTCTCCCCCAAACCTTGTGTTATTTTTGTTGTTGTTATTAAGAGCTCAATTGGACCTTATGTCTTGATTACGTCAAATCAAGTGTGTTCACACTTGTACCATGGAATCACGAACCGAGTTGATCTATCGGGCAAGCCACAAGTTTCTGTGGCCACTGCTTACAAGGGGATTATATGGCCAGCCGCCTTACTTTATCCAACACCTGTCCACCAGAACGTGATAAACCGTCCATACCATGGCAACTAATCATAGCCGTCACCAGGAATCCAACCTTGAGACTTCAGAACAAAAGCCTGCCGAAATTTCAATACAACACTTTTTTATTCATGTGAAAAAAAAATCGTTTGTCAACAACAGACATCTATTTGCAAATTGTAGTTTTGTTTCAGAAGTTAAGTCAAACCAGACCCCCTACCCATCAAACTCAAACACTGTCTTTAGTTGTTGTTAATGTTGTTGTTCGATTGGACCTGCAGTCATGATGACGTCATATCACGTGTGTTTGGACGTGTACCTGGAATCTCGAGGGCGGCTTAGTAAAAAATGTCAGATCAGCGGGCCATGAAAGAAAAAAGAAAATCAGAATTCAAACTTTTCAATTTTCCCATGCCTCTAAAAGCTGAATACGTCTTATTCAATTCATAACTCTGAAAGTCAATGCACCTTAAATGTGCACTAAAGATTACAGTACATTTTCCATTTCTTCTTTAGAGAATAAAAAACTCGACTTAAAAATGGTATGTAATATTTTCTAGAAATATATTCGACAACATTGGAGTCAACTGGGGAGTTAACCAAGAAATTATATTGTTTTACTTATAGAAGGCAATTTGTTAAAAATCATGACTGATGTTTTCGTTTATTTAAACATGCCCCCCCACTCCCCCCCCCCCCCTTACCGCTCCTCCATTTCCATTATCCCGGACAAAATTCCCGTGTACGCCCATGGTTAAAAATATCACAATTAAAGTTTGTGTGGTAAAGGACACGCCGATTGATACAAACAATGCCAAAATACCCCCCCTCCCAAAAAAAACAAAAACAAAAAAAAAACTTCAATTGGTCCTATTGACGGAAGTTAAGGCAGTGGCTGTATGGCCTGTTGTATATCAGTTCTAGCCATCGGCGTCAACAGAAATTGTTCATTGCAAGGCTGAAGAAAAGGGAACAGTAATTGAAGTGGGAAGGAGTAGGACTTTAAGAGGGTAGGATCTTAGGAACCAACATTTGCCTATTGACAGACTTGTTTGTTTTTGCAGACATCAACCTCAAATCTTGACAGATCTAGATCTAGATGTCTTTGATAACGACTTAGTTGATACAAATCCTACAATGTGAGTTTGGCACAAATATTGTGTTGGAAGAAAAACATTCTTAAAATAGTGTTGACATCACTTAAGTTCTGTTTTTCTCGTGTTTAAAATGTTTGCATTAATACAAGTTATACATTTTCGAATAAATTACGTTTGTTTTAAATATACCTAAGTTTTTGTGGTTATATAAAGTATGGTGTACGCGTAGTTACATAATTTGATTAAAACCCCTGGCGGTATAGGACTTTATATTATAAGTCTGAAGACACAGACAAAGAATGCGCCTTACTGTCGGTCTCCCGTCACGGTCCACTGATTCGGCGTCAACAAGAGGTGTGAACTTTAACCCCACCCAAAAAAAAAAAAGGAAAAAAAATTCAGATACGACCTGTTGTTGACAAGTGCTTGGAGACTCAGGTCAAAGGTCGTCGGAGAGAAACGCCAGCTTGTTGTGTTTTGTGTTTTTTTTTTTTTGGCATGAATCTACGTGACATGAACCTTGGAGTTGTCACAGCGCGAAGAGTTCTCAAACTTTAAGATTACCTTGAATATTGAGAAGTACAAATAATATAATTGTAGAAGTTCTTTTAAAAACTAGTAAAGATCACACTTCATATTAATTATGATCTTGTTCTAGTATTTTAAACACATCAATTTCGTGTGTCATAATATATTTAAGTGGTGCTAGAAGACGCTAATCCCCCGGATGGGGATTGTTTGGACTTAACAGAATAACAGCCCAGAGCATGATTCGCAACGTCATTTTAAAAGATGCCCCACCATCCCCTCCCTTTTCGTATACAGGAAATTCCAGCAGAACTTCTCTATAAACATTTGTTATGCATTCTAACATTTTATGAGAGTTTAAAATATTAGATTATCTTATACCTTACAGACGCTCCTTCTATACAGAAGATTATTGCGTCCTGCGCTCATCCGTGGTTTGAGTCTAGTCCTGCATTTCTATTAGTGTTCTAAATTATTCTAAGTTACTGGTTTTCCTTTTGGTT